>BGPR01033406.1:0-16992 GCA_013235015.1 Araneus ventricosus | reverse complement strand
TGGGCTGAGCTTGGCCTTCCAGGTTATAGTGACGGCTCGTTTGTAATGGCACAGAAAGCACTGACCGTTTCAACGTTAACCCACTCAGCGGGAAACCGGAAATATCTAACAAACTTTTTTGCTTCTCAAACGGCATACTACGAGATAAATGACAAACTTTTCTGCATCTTTAGCGCCAGCCCGGGTATTCTTGGGCTATTGGAATTTCCTTTCTCCTAGGACCACATACATTCAGTGGCGTAACAATGGTGGGGCAGGTGGGGCTAGTGCACTGGGCGCAATTGCAAGGGGGCGCAAAATTAATTAATCAATTGGTTGTATTTAATATAAAAGTATGGGTTTTTTTAAGCTCTTATTCCTAATATTCTTAGAAGTTGAAATGGTTTCAACAAAGTGTGGGGAAATCCTAAGGATGGAGTCATTTTTACAACCCGAAAACCTCAAGCTGCGACAAATTAACAAGTAATATTATACTTCAGAGATTTTCTGATCCAAACCCTCATCGCGAAATTAAAAACTCGTTTAAAGCTCCCACCCTACAGGGACAAAAATGAGTTTCTCGATGGGGTGAGAAATAAGGGAAAATGGTTAGGGATAATTATCTCCGCAGGGTTCGTATTTCTTTCTTCTGACCCGATGGTTCCTCACGGTATGCATGATTCATACTGAATGATTGTCCGCTTCTTCGGAAATTGGTCATAAAAGGTTAGCAGAAGTGTCATTCCTATTTTCAATCAGAAAAGAGTGAAGAACAGTAAATATACCTCTATTTTTTGAGTAGTGCAAGAGCTGTTCAGAAAATTTAAAAAGAAGTAAGTTTGCTATTTTTGCATTGTTTTTAGTACTGAAAATTTGCATAATTTGTATGATTGAAATGCCATCGTGTTTATTTAAAATTTTTATTTCTCAAAACCTAGATTCAATTGTTCTTCCAAACGAAAAATAAATAACTGAGAGAATGAGAGAGAGAGAAAAGACAGTATAAAGTTTTGCAATTGCTGGTAAAAATTAAACTTGAAACAGATCTTGCAGACCTTGCAAACAGATCTTAAATTGACATTGAAACAAATTAATTAATTTTCTTTAAAATAGCAAGGATTTTCTAAAAAAATTTATATTTAAAATACTAAAGAATCAAATAAGCATGTACGAAGATTTAAATTTAAATTAAAGTATATCTCAAATGTTCTGTTACGTTTACAGCAGATCTTTTCCCCAAAAAATGATTTGCAAATAAATTAATTATGCCTTTTCCATGTACTTTTCTTTTGAATATTGCGAAAAGATAGTTTTGAAGATTATTATCCTGAACATGATAATAATTAATTCTAAGAAATGATATCGTCATGCCCAAGCCTAAAGTTCTTTTGGATATGATGTCGATAATGTATATATTTTCATTTATTTCAGAGAATTTTATTCTAAATTTAAATTTTAGGCTGGTTATTTCAATTTTAATGTTTTAGTTATAATTAAGATGTCTATTTCAAGCTTTCGACTCGATAAAATCTGTAATAATGTCTTTTTGCCTATGAAACTTTCGGCATTTAGAAGTTTGATCTCACCAGTTTTGTTCCAGCAAGCGGACTTATAAGTTTTCCCTCAGATCCCCCCCCTCGGTTTGTTTTGAAAAATACATTAAATCCTAAAAAATTAAATTATTATACTATTAAGTTAAATATTTTTAATTTTTTAATCTGTTTTCATTATAAAATACGAAATTCCTCATGGCAATTTTATTAACTTCAGTTTTAGACTGCATAAAATGAATGAATCTAAATTTATAAAATTACACTTTTATAATTCTATTAGAAATTTTGCTGAAGGCATTCTTTATATTTTATGGAAGAAGTAGTAAGATTTGTAAATATCAATTTTGAAGACAAAACAGTATGCATTCGTGAAATTTTTTTAGGCTTCATTCTAGTAAGAATGAAAGCCCCAAAAAGTTTGGTTGAATGTATTTTAAATCAACTAAGAAACGATTCAATGGATTTGGATGAATGTCGTTCACAGTGTTATGATAATGTAGAAGTAATGACAGGCTATAAAACTGGTGTGCAGAAAAGAATAACAGAAAAGAACAATTTAGTAATTTTTATTAATTGCGATAACCATTCGCGTAACCTACTCGGAGTTCATTCTGCCAAACAAGATCCTGTAATGGTTACATTTTTTTGGTACTATTCAAGCTCTTTACGTGTTTTTCTCTCGTTCAACTTCTCGTTAGGAGAAACTTGTAAGCACTATACCATTTACCGTTAAATCTGAGAGTGAAACGAGATGGAGTTCGAGAGCAGAAGCAGACGAATTGTTAGATCTTCTGCATAACATGGTAGAAGGCGCTGAAGAAACTTTTGAAACTAGATCGGATGCAAGAAACTTATGCAATCGAATGCTTACTTATGATTTTTAACACTTTTTGGATTTTGGAAAAACATAATCACTTGAATAGATAGAATTCAGAAACGATTACAAGACCCTTCTATAAATTTCAACAGCTCAGCTCTAGATTTAAAAGCACTAAAAGATTATTTTAACAATGATAGAGAATGCATATTAAATGAAGCACTAAAAGTAGGCGAAATCTTATGTTGAGAATGGAACGTCCAGTTTGAAAAACGGCCAAGAAAAGAAATGAAAATGGTAGGTGAGAACTCTCAAGACGCTGGTTTATCTGCAAAAATTGAAATGGAAAGGGTGATGAAAAGAACTCTCGACCGCATCCACATGGAGATAAATGAAAGATTTTTTCGATTGAATGAAATGGATCTCAAATTCGGATGGATTTCTTTTGAATGTGGAGGAATTGTGTTATGAACATATTATCGATGTTCTGCTGGAAAACTGTAAAAGTTTGGGTGATTTCTACAGTCAGGATTTTAACGGCTTAGAACTTCAAAATGAAATTCTTCAGTGCAGGATGCTATTATCAATTCGGCTGCCAGAAAAAATAAAAACACCCGAACAGCTACTGCAATTCATTGTCAGCTCTGGCGATGAAAGTATCTTTCCAAATAGCAATACATATACTTTTGACCATAGCAACATCTATTGCAAGCCGCGAGAGATCTTTCAGCAAATTGAAGCTGATACTTTCATACCTCAGAGCTTCAATGGGGCAAAAGAGACTCTGTGACTTAACTCTTTTGAGTATAGAGAAAGAAGTAACAGAAAAAACTGACTTTAATGAAATTATAAACACTTTTGCTTCATTAAAAGCGAGAAAAGTTCATTTTTAACATTTCAGATACCCTGAAGCCTTAAACAATATTCAGAAATAATGTATCTTTCTTATGTACATAAATAATGTCTTCTAAAATAATAAGGAAGTACATTTTTTCACGTCATAAATAAATTAATAACGTAATAATTTTAATTCATGTTTGAATCGGCATTTTTTTCATGCAATAGAGTATCTCCTAATTACATGTATTGAATTTTAACTTTGTCGTAAGATGCTAGATAAAACATAAAATTTTATTAGTTGTAAATTTTGATTAATAAATTTAAAGATATATTATGAAATTATATGATGAATTATATTGTGAATATTATTAAATATATAAGTCACTAAGGTTTTTTGTATGATTTTATCTGTATTAGCAGAACATTTACTTAAATTCTTAAGAGTTTTTATATACTGACTATGGGCAAAAAAGTAATGTTGTATATATTTTTTCCATTATTATTCATATGTGTGTGGGTTTTTTTTGAATGGATTAAAAGATTTGTGTATATTTTATATTATTTTTCAAATATGGGATGGAATGCACCTTTTCTTTATAAATTTCTATTATATCTAAAGTTTCTTACAAAGTTTGAATTTCTTGTTTAAGCTATATTTAAGGGATTAAGGTTAAAATGTACCAAATTTTCTGTGAAAATTCAACGAAATTTTGTTTAAAATATCTGTAATGTGTAAATCCTATCAACTCAAAAATGCTTTGTATGTAATTGTTTTAGTTTATTTCCACTTTTAATCTTTGCACTCCCCGACGTAAAGTTTCCGAAAAGAAAATGAGGATCACATTTCAAAAGAAAAAAAAGGGAGGGCGCAGTTTCGGTATTTGCCCTGGGCGCCATTTTATGTAGGTACGCCACTGCATACGTACTAGTAATTGGAAGGTTGGTCTGTCCAATATGAACCGTCCATTGTGTTTGTCACCCCGCAGTTTGAAGAAGAGGGATTGTGAGTTTGTGTGTGGGCGTTTTGACTTCTGTGCAAGACGGAGACGTTTTTCTTATGCAGCTTATTGGAATTTTCTAATTCTTTCAAATAGTAATAACAGCTTTCCAGCCTTTGTTGGCTGGAGATAACGTGAGGATGGGTACTATATTTTTTCAACAGCTATGTTGCAGTTTTATGAAGTATAAAATGACGAACGACAGAATAATCATTTTTCGAGACACCGCCACAGAAATACGGAAATAAAAAAAAAATTGCCTTCCGCTGTCAAAAATATTTTCAGTTTCCTAGATTATTACTTGTTTTTATTTCTAAAGCAGGTTTTAGAACTATTTATCATGTCGGAATTTTACTCTTAGAATTTTACAGAATTATTAGGTACTTTCCCGTTAAAGCTATACCATGTTTCTGAAAACGAGAAACTACGCCTCTCGTACTTTTAACGTTGTATTATAATTAAGATTTAAATCAGAAAAATTAAAATAGTTATTATGTGGATTTATTATATAAATATTACTTATATGAAGTCGTGGAAGGAGAAGAGATTAACAAAACGAGTGTCAGTTTAATAAAATGATGCTGTAACCCAAAAATAATAGAGCTACATCTTCCAAACAAAGGTTTTGTTGCCTTCCGATGGTTTAGTTTATTTTGGTTTATTCAAACTAACGTAGCCCAAGAATATATGTTTTACTGGTCCTTATCACGCGACAGAAGATGGTAAAGGCATCAAATTATAGAAAAAAAAGCTAACAGTTATTCTGTGACCTAGATAAAAATTATTTAATGGGAATTACTGTTTAAATACGTAGTAAAATTAAGATAAAATATGTTATAAAACATGCGATAACTGTTTTTATGGCATTCTGATTTTCAAGACATCCATTAGATAGAGAAATCATAACTTTAACAATATTCAAAAATTAATCTTACATTAACATATACTAGTATTCGAGCACTCTTATATTTACAAACCTAATTAGTCAAAATCCTTTTTAAATTATCTTTCAACGTAGGGGCGTTACCGCTTATCAAATTTTGGGATTGAAGATTTTAACCCTCTCATACCGAGCGAGGCGGTCAGGGGTGGTCTAGAAATTTTCTCTTAAACAAAGGTCGGTCTGAGGCTGTTGGCTTCTTCTGAGGGGAGGGGAGTTTCTGAGATCGCTTAGGAGATAAGCGTGTTAGCGGTTTCAATTATTCTTGACCACCACAGCCCATTTCTTTGCGCCTTAAGGGAAGATTACAGCAGGGGTGGGGTGGTCAGGTAATTGATCACCCAGGTTGAGAGAGTCCAGTTCATGCCTTAGCCTCCCAAACAGCCCAGTTTTAAAGGATCTAGGAGAAAAATGTTCCCTCGGGATTGTTAAAGTTTATTGCTAAATTAATACAATCTTTATAAACCTTAAAAAATAATTTTACCTTTCTTAAAATTTCTTTTTCCGCCCTGAAATCCAAAATAAATGTATTGAAGATTGCTTAAATCGCTTGGTGAATGTTTTGAATTCTATTTCATAGAGAATTAGGTAGCATAAAAAATATGAATATATGATAATGCCCAGAATACCGAATGTGCGAAAGTAATACCGACAAATCAATGTTGAGAAAGAGCACTTGAAGTCTACCGCATCTGAAATTTTCTCAGAAAGGGTAGAGCACAGCACATGCAATAGCATAGAGGAGAAAGTATTTAAACAATTTAGAAAAAGAATTGTTTTTCATTTTCTGTGTGTTGTGCAATAAAACCACTACACTAAAATCACAAAACCAACACACTAAATAAACCAGAATTCATTTAATAGAACACAATTAACATAACTAAACTAAGAAACAGAGAACAATAAAACTTTAAAAATTAAATCTTACCGACCATGCTACAACTTAAAAGGCCCATCATCAAGTATCCAACCGCACACAGGCAATGAAGAACCAGCCAAAGCTCACACTCCCTCAACCACACTCTTGATATGATTTTTATTTACAAAAGCAACGTCCTCTGGCGTGTCAAACTAGAGGTGGCGCATTCAGCTGGTTCATTTCCTCCCCACCTGTACATGGCAATGTACATATTCCTCTATAAAATACATTCGGAGTTAAATATTCATAAATACTTTAAAAATTATGATCAACATTAAATTCAAATTCTAAATAGAAATAAAATTCAAGAAAAGGTTAATTTCATGCAATCAATTCTTCAAGTATAATACAAAACAATAGAGAACAATAGACAATAACAGATAACCTAAAATTTTAGAAACAATTATATTTCCAAAGGGTACAGCAACTGCACATCTCTTCTTAGTTTACCCTTTTGAAGTTTTCACAAGTTTCGTCTGGAAAAGTTTACGCCTGCTCAAAGTTACACGATCAGATGCAGATACGAACAAATCTAAAAAATATACCGGTACAATTCCAGTATTTTGGCGTCCGGGAAGCAAGAAATGAAAGGGAGTTAGAGCTCGCGGTTCATCTAACTCATCACTGTCGTAAATAATAGGTCGATTATTAATAACACTTTCAATTTCTGTTAAGATAGTTGACAATTCCTCCAAAGTCAACAATGCTCTTTCAAGCGTTTTTCTCAGTGGTTCTTTAATACTTCGCATCAACCGTTCCCAGAAACCTCCCCACCATGGAGAACGCTCTGGAATAAACTTCCACGATATGCCCTCAGAAGTGATAAAACTCTTCAGCTCAGGTTGCCTTATTATACTCTTGAATCCCTTGAGGATTTCGCATGATCTTCGGAACGTCTTAGCGTTATCAGAATAAAATACCTTTACGCAACCTCTTCGAGCCAAAAAGCGACGTAATGGCATAATGAAACTCTTAACGCTCATATCAGAAACCACTTCAAGGTGAACCGCTCGAGTCACAGCACATGTGAAAAGCACAATATACACCTTCTCTAAAGCACCTCCGGTCGTCTTCACAGTTATTGCTCCAGTAAAATCTGTATTTACAGTAGTGAACGGGGGGTAAGCAACTACCCTGTCTTTAGGTAATTGCCCCGTCTGTTGCCTTGCAGGCTTCGCACTGTATTTACGGCACACAACGCAGCTCTTTAAGACACTTTTCACTGATTGTCGGGACTTTGGTATCCAGAATCTTTCTCTTAGTCTGGATAAAGTAGCAATCACACCTAAATGGAACCCTCGATTGTGTTCGTGTAAGATCAAGGGATCTGTGTATTTAGACCTGGGCAGAAGTATTGGGTGCTTTTCTTCTTGCGTCAACTAGCTCTGCTCCAAACGTCCTTCTACACAAAGAAGACCTTCTTTCAAATAATTAGCAAGACTCCATATTCTTGAACCAGCAGGAATCTATTGTCCTCGGTTTAGACGAGTTATTTCAAAGTCAAAGTGTTCACGCTGAACTTGCTTCACCCAGAATTCTTCTGCTTCTCTGATCTTCGCCGCTACCAGCGGACCTGTTTGTGTGCCCTTGCTTCCAAGTTTCCCAAGAAACCGCAGGACATAAGCAGTGACTCTCAGCAATCTGGTGAGGCTACTAAACTTGGAAATGTCAATTAATGGGTCGTCCTTAACAATCGCAGTATGGACAGTGATTCTTTTCTCTTGCATATACTCGTCTGGTACTCTGAATTTCTGTTGGGGCCAGTCGTACCGTGGTGATTTCAACCATCGAAGTCCACTCCACCACAGATCATCACTTTTTAGTGACACTGCCGAAACTCGCCTGGTCAGCCGATCAGCCGGGCTCTCCAAACCTGGGCAGTGGAACCACCTATCAGGAACCACACAATCCTGAATTTCAACTACTCGATTCGACACAAACTGTTTCCATTCCGTAGCTGAACTCTTAATCCAATGCAAACAAATCTCAGAATCAGTCCACATAACAACCCTTTTCATCAAACTCTTAAAAACAACCGACAAATGTTTCCACAGTTTAGCGCCAACCAGTGCTCCCATCAACTCTAATCTAGGTAAACTCAATTTTTTTCAACGGTGCTAATCTACTCTTCGCCATAACAAAACGCACACCAACCTCTACCGATGTGGTTTCCCACCTAAAATACGCAACTGCTCCATATGCAACCTGCGACGAGTCACAAAATATATGCATCTCAATTCCACCAGCATCCCTATACCAGTTAGAAAAATAACACCTATTTATTCGCACGTCCGACAAACAGCCAGTTTCACAACACCACTTCTCCCACTTTATTCTCAAATCATCTGGCAATCGAGCCCTCTTTCCCAAATTTCCCGCACAAGTTTTTTAACGCGCACAACAAACGGACTAATGAATCCCAGCGGATCAAACACCCTAGCAACAGTACCCAATACAGATCGCTTTGTATTCAGCATCGATTCCAAGCTATTCAACAAAGGCGTAACATCAACATTTATACAATCCTCATCCAGATTCCACACTAAACCCAAAACCTTCAACTTACAATCCTGCTCAGACCCAACCTCGTTACTCAAGCCATTTTGAATCCACAATGTTCCCTAGAATTCGTGCATAGCTTCCTCAAGTGAAAACCAGCATCTTTCAAGATAGAAATCGCCCCTGCAGACAAACTCAAAGACTCTTGAACCGTCTCAGCCCCGTAACACAAGTCATCCGCATATAACGCGTTGTCCAGCATGTCGACGCAATCTGGGTATTTTTCAAGATATTTTCTAACATGATATCTGATTGTGGCTCTCAACAAAAATGGTGAGCATCTACTTCCAAACAAAACGCGATTCATTTGCAACACAACATATTCTTTGCCTTTATCATTCGTATTCCACAAAAACCTTAAATGACGACGATCATCCTCGGCTATTCCAATCATCAAAAAGGCCTTTTCTATATCTCCACAAAAAACTACCTTAAATATTCTAAATTTTAAAAGAAGATCTAAGAGACTTGGATTCAGATTAGGACCTTGTTCCAAATAGTCATTTAATGACAAATCACCTCTTTTAGAACTCGAACAATTAAAGACCAATCGAACCTGTGTGGTACTTTTATCTTTTCTGACCACGCTCCGATACGGCATGAAGTACCCCGTTTCGCCTTCATTACATTCCTCAACTATATTATTCGCTTTTTGGAACTTAATTATTTCCTCGCACTGATTACGAACAAAGCTATTAGTCTTTAACTCCCCCCGAAATCTATCAAATTGCCGTTTAGCCAAATGGAAATTATCTCTCAAATCCACCGGTTCCCGCTTCCACAAGAGGCCAGTAACACAACGACCATTCTCAAAACTAAAATTCTCCTCAAACTTCTGAATTATTTTCTCGTCAGTTTCACTCCTTCCTGAAAGTGAATCGTTAATTCCTAGACTTTCTAACTGAAATCAATTATACAACAATTCCGATAACCTCTCCTTCTCACAACATTCAACTCTAGTACACTTACTTAAAGTGCAATTTGAAGCACTTTCTCCTCTAGAGCTTCCGTTGATCACCCAACCAAATATGGTTTCATATAACATCAAATTCTCTGAAAGTCTACAAGTTTTACCCGTTAAAATTTTGTTTATCAAGTCATTCCCAATCAAAAGACCTATTTCTGTATCCTCAATACCTTGATTGGACAAAACAAATCCTTCTTGTCTTAAAACTGGGGCAATACCTTTCGAAGGGATTCGAATTAAATCTACACCAACAATTTTGTCTATCACCAGAATATTGCATTCTAATTGCGAGCCACTATTGGGGGTCTTTCAATAAAACTCTCTTTCTCTTTAACTCTCAAATGGGGTGTTTGCGACCCAAAAGTGTGAATTTTGAGTTTCTCAATAGAAACAGTAGGTAACCCAACTTCCTCTGCAATACTTTCTAAAAGAAAGCTAGTTTCGGAACCACTGTCGATTAGAATTCTAATTCCGAGAATGATTTTATTTGAAACCACTACATTAGCTCTCGCTGTTTGGTAATAGATTATATTCCGATTTCCAGTGTCTATCATCGACTCTCGAAACAATGAATTAACACCAACGTCTCTCGACTCACTCGAAGATCCCGAAATATTACGATGTTTGCTTGGTTTCTGACCTTTATCACATAAGTACTCCCAGTGGGATTGTGATCCACAGGTTTTACATTCTATACCCCTTTTATTACAAAACTTTTTCTTATGACCTTTACGGAGACATATCCTACACTTGTATTGATCATACACAACTCAGGAGCTCACCCGTACAATCTTGCGTGTTAGGCTTTTTCTCTGTAAATGTGGACCCGTACGATCATGAACATTATCATGGTACGTCATTATCTATGGAAGCTTAACCTAATTTATTTTTTCATGGTTTAGTTTTCATTTAATATTAATTACTCAAAGAAACAAATATTTAAGCATAGTAACAAACAATTTATAATTTATAAGAAAAATATATTTGTAAATAAGGAAATTACAATTTTAATGACTAATTTTTTTGAAATGAAAATATTTGAAACAAATCTTAGTTTTTGATAAACATAAATATACCTCATATTTCTCACACCGAATTTCAGAAGTGCTTTCTTCTGAAAAAAAGGATACTCTTGTATTTTTAGAAGGCAAATGAAACTTAAGGGATCATGCAATATCTGGTTCTTCGGTTTTCATTCTTTCTTGCACAATAGAAATTTCAGCGCCTTCACGAGATGTCGAATGGTCCCCCTCAATCCGCTGCTTCTTTAGAAAATCTCCCTGTATTTCCTCCTACAATGTCTATTGTGTGCAAATTCTTTTACTACACTGATTATGTTCAAGGACGGACCACCCATCATTTCCCACTATCATTAGGACTGGCGGTATTTTCAGATGCACATACATGATCGCTGATCCTAGCGTCAGTTTTGACGGCTTTTGTACCTACTTTCTTTGTCCAAACTGAATAATTACAAACACATGTACTGACACCAAATTCTTCTTGCCGCCCCAATAGTAAACTAAGGAGGTTGAAAGGACTTCATTGATAGAGGGAAATCCAAGTGTGGAAATTTCTGTGAGTAGTCTTCTTTCTTACGAAGCTTTCAGTGACATCCTTCAAAATACTTTGAAAGAGCTTGTCACATTTGAGTGCTGATACGGTAAAAAAGACAATGCAATTTGCAGAAGTTTCTCTAGGAATACTTAAGACCGTTGGAAGCAGTGGGACATATTTCGTGAAACTCTCTTGGAAAAAAATCTAAAAGCAGAAAAATTGTTTATATGTAAAATATTTCATTTTTAGGTGATAGGAAGTTAATTTTTTTCTTAATATAGTACCCATTTCAAGTCTTAAGACCGTTACTTAGTGATTCAGTCGAAAGAAAACACCAATGTGTGCATAGATCACGTGAGAAGACACTACAGAAAGGAAGTCGATTTTCGGACAGTGAGCTCAAATAAAGCCGAACCCTCACGATCTTGCGGGTAATCAAATACTACGCCTAAAGTGTAATTATATTAACTCTTAACTAGAATATTTACCTATTTTTCATTTATTTGAACATTAAATTAACAATTGGTATCTAAGCAATTAAATATGTATTAATAATTAGCTAATTGCGACAGATAAATAATTCTAATGTTTAGCGCGAATTTTTTGCAAACAGATTTAACGCGATTATAATTGAAATGTGGACTGTCTCTGCGTCTTTTGAGAAAACTAGATACTTTTGATATTCTGGAAATTAGAACAGTCGTTACTTTCCGGCATTTGTTAAATACAACTCTTCAGGAAGCAGAAATGCTAGCTAATGTCTAACCCGCACGATTCATGCGTGGGTAAACAAATTATCGCTGAGTTAATATAAATTTTAGAAACGGAATGGGCAAAATTAAAACAGCTGAAATCGATTAAGAATTTTTTTATTTCTTTGAGAAAAAAGAGATTCATTTTAACATTCTTGTGCAAAATCCCTTAAAACGCAAATGAGCCTCCATCCCATGACCCGCGTCAGTAATGGCTCCCGATTCGGCTATCACAGAGATGTGCTCTACGGCCCGTGAAGCACATTGTGGCGCTGTAGAAAGGAGAAAAATAGGCGGACATTCGATTTCTTGTGAACGCCCTCTGTGCGTACTTCGGTGACGGCGTTCCCTCCATTGGATGTCAGAGGATCCCCTGAAGTACGTACAGGGTGAAGTCCTGAGGCGTAGAGTGTGCTATGTGGGTAGTTAGGGATAAACTGAAAAAATCTTATATTTACTAGAATATGCGTGCTCATCTAGACGGGCTTTTAGCCCGCCAGCTGTATTCTCAGAACTGATTGTCACAAATTTACTCATTAAAGATGTAGTAAAAAATAATCATTTCATTTTACGTAGGCTGCATTTTAAAGATACACGAAATTAAAAAAGACGTTGATAGAAAATATTAGAAATAACTTACGCTGGATGCTTTGAATATCCCATAATTTAGCAAGAAGATCTATATTCATAAAGTTTTCGAACACTCAGAGAAGAAAGCATTCACTAAATAACAAAAAAAATGCTGAAAGAGAATATTAGCAAAAGCGCTCGATACTATGAGAAGTAGAAAATAAATCAATATTTTGGTATAACATCTATTTCATATTAATCATCACAAAAAGTAGAATATGTTTCGCACGTAACGAAATTCCTGTGCATATTCCACATATACGTGAAAATAATCATTTATAATACCAAATATTAAATTCAAAATATATGGTAATGTATTGCA
This sequence comes from Araneus ventricosus, assembly GCA_013235015.1. Taxonomy (NCBI): domain Eukaryota; kingdom Metazoa; phylum Arthropoda; class Arachnida; order Araneae; family Araneidae; genus Araneus; species Araneus ventricosus. The sequence goes on along the minus strand of BGPR01033406.1, from coordinate 4,159 downwards.
AAATTAAGTACGAAAAAGAAAGAACCCTTTTAATAAAAATGATTGTGTTCTAAATTAATAACATGAAAAACCAGACTCATGAATCAATTAACACTAACCTCCAACTGATCCCTAATTAGAGAATATAATGAATCAGCAGAAATAAAATAGAAATGAAACTTCTGAACTCAGCTCATTTGTACTTAAAAATTTCACTCAAAAGTACTCATTTGTATTTCGTGGCCATGTATGAAACTAACGCGCAATGGCAGCGTGTTGACGGAAACGAATTACAATGCGAAAAAGAAAGTTACAACATCGCCGCGAGATTTTCTACTAGTTTCGAAAAGGGGAAAGTCCCGAATTCTACAGCCAGTCGAATCTGGACTTCTTCCAGTTAAAGTGGCACTTATACTATAGTTAAGTAGAAAAAAATTTATGATTTAAAAGTTAAGAAGCGTTTTTAAAAATAGTAAACTTTTAAATCATTACAATTTCCCCTCTCCGTAAGAGTCGTGTGACAGCAGGACCCTTGCTATCACAGACTTCGCGAAGCTGGTAAAGGTTTCTAAAATATTCTTAAAATTTTGATAGAAAGAAAATAGAAAACTTTTAAATCATTAACGATATATGTATATAGATATAGATAAACACGATGAACGATTCCCAATGCTCGTTGGCAACTTTACTTGTTGGTTTCCCAATTAGGAATGTCTTTTACAAGTTTGTTTTTGCTTAAATACGTGATGGAAATATTATGTCATACAGCGATTATGTTTCGTTTTATATTTTAAGTGCATGATTATAGATTGGGTAGCATTATTTAATTTAATATTAAAAATTGAACATTACGCAAATATAGTGTTTGTTTTGTAAATTACTAAATTACATTTTGAAGTTATTACTTTATATATATATATATATATATATATATATATATATATATATATATATATCAAAACAAACATATAAACAAAAATAAAAAACCCTCAAAAACAGTAAAAAAAGAGACGTACCCACAACAGACAAAACCAGAAAACCAAAAAAAATTGAAAATATCATAGCGAGTCGTTTGAAGTTCAGGAAGGAAAGCTATATACAAATTATATATAGTTTCCCTCATACTAGTTATTACTTATATTATTATTATATATATATATTATGCATATAGGAAGAATATGATAAAGCAATAACTTCCAAAACATGGACTTTATAATTTTACAATATATAGAGTAGTTACATATACATGACACATATTAGTAATCGCAGTTCAAAACTGAATATGAAGCAAAACGAATACTAATGAAAAGATTGATGATTAGAGTATCTAAATTCAATAGTTGTGTAATAACAGAAGATGCAAAAACGTGCAATGATTAATGAAGCTCAATTAGATAATAGTTCTGAATTTCTTTTTTTTGGTAAAAAACTTATAATTGTATATATATTAGGCCTTGTAAAATTTTGTAATTTCAAGCATATAGGACAAACATCTACACAATTAACTTAAAAAATTAATCAATTCAGACACTAAAAATCTTAGAAAACAACAAAAAAATATTCATAATAAAATAGAAATTGACATTTTGCATACGGTTTTGATAATGTTCAAGGCTCATTAAGATAGTTCCTTCTACATAAAAAAATAGATTATGGTGGGAAAATCTTTTTGTTGAATACTCACAATGTTATTTATCCTTATGGATCTAATGTATTGTGGCTCTGGGAAAAATATTTCGCATGTTTTAATAGGTGTTAACTTCATTACTTTTATAAAAAGAAGCTAACATAGAAAAAGATATGCACCTAGTATAAAGCTAGACACACGAGGATAATGGAGTACCTCTAAGTTTATTACTGAAGATTTATTGGTACTGTAAGAACTTTATACAGACTTTAACATGTAAAAGAAGATTAGTATGTATGGATTAAATGAAAAGAAATAAAAGTTAGTAAAGATTTAATTAGAATAACAGGACACTCACAAGGATGGGATTTTGATTAGAGATATCTTCTCAAATTCTATTAAAATTTAATTTATCGCTACAACACTTCCTATAAGAAAAGATATTGAATATTGTATCTTCCTTTATGAACAAAAAAGTATGATGAATGTAAAATTTTCTGCCATATATTATATAAACATATTAATTCCTTTCCTATAATAAATATTAAATTGAAACGTGCATTTAAATATAAAACAATAATTAGCAGAATGATTTTTAAATCATACTAATATAAAAGAAAGTAATATGAGTGATGACGGTAAAGTGTTTAAAATATAATAATTTTTGAATGAAGATCAGGACATGTAAATTTACTGGAGATTTGAACATTACGAAAACTTAGAGAATTAATGATGCAAGGCAGAAAAGGAATGAATTGGTTATAGTCAATAATAATGAAATTAATAGTAAAGCAAATTAAAAAGATATTGAGAAATTTATATTAAATATGGCAACGGTTTGCCTCTAGAGGCATTTAATGAATTAGACATATAACATTATTAGATTCTTTTAACTATACTATAAATATAATATATTTGACATATATCCTTATTATTAAAAACATATTAAAGAATTGCAAACAGAATGGTAACAGACTATAGACAAAGTGCCCAGTAATTTTGCTATAATTTGTAAATAATTTTACCACTTTAATGACTGTATTATTATAGTGTTATTTATAAAGAGACAAAAATTAGGTGAAAGAGAAATTCTCATTGTGAATGCAAGTTTGATCTTTTAAAAAAATGGGTGAATTAATATATTAAAAAGATTGTCCTCATATCTTTCTTTACACCAACAATTTCTGCCAAGAGTACTCTAAATTAGAAGTGTTACTAATGGCTGCAATAATATTTCATAAAATTCGGTAAACCCCTTGCAAAAATGCTAATAGACAGTGATAGAGAATTTAAATAAGCAAAAAGACAATTATAGTAAATAATAGTGTAGAGAGTTAAATGTAATAAAGACAGAAATAAATTGTGCAATAATACTTTTGACTCTCCGTGGATTTATTTAATAGTATAGATACCGTGATGATTTGACTAATAATTCTAGTAACATACATATGATTATGATCAAAAAGATTTTAACATTAATAATTTGGGGTGACATCTTATAAGGTTCTAAAAGAAATTACTAGTATCTTTTCTTGATAGTAAAGATTTTCCAGCAACCTTCAAAGGACACCATGAGTCCAGCTAACAATAGCTTAGCAAATATTTATCTTCACTACTATGAGAAAGACGACTCAATTTTTAGCCATATGTATTATTAAGTATAGCTAGATTTAATATTAATTCAATAAAAAGAAATAGACCCTAACTATTACATTGACTTCTTAATCCCAGATTATTTAAAAACTTATAAAAACTAATGACAACAATTAGCTGCAGAATTTTTTAGATCTAGATATTAAAATCATAGAGTTAATAAATTAGTAACAGATATCTTGAGAAAAGAAATTTACTTTCAATTTTCAAATCAATAAATCTCTTGAATAGTAATTCGTACATTTCTGTATTAAAGAATTTAGTAAAAATTATATAATTAGAAATAATAATTTAGTACAAGGTTAAGAATTCAAATATAAGAAACCTTAATTCTTGCCCAGATTATGGAATGCCTTCCATAGCTTTAAGAGCATATATAGATACAAGAAAATATTTAGATCATTTAGAATAAATCTTCTTATTGGTTTTATAAAGGAATCTTTTCACTTTGATTAGTGGATTTTCTAGTGTTTTTTTCATTATCTCTACCTTGTATTGTGTATTTTTTCAACATGGCTATTGAGTTATTGATTTATTACATAGATGGCGTCAGGATCTTTCATGTGTAGTACTCTTTACTGACATTTACCAACTTTCAACACATCTACATAAATTAATTTTATTACATTTTTTAAATGGTTTTGAGATTCTTTAATGTGGGGATCTTTCTATTTTAATAAATTAAAAAATTAATTATATTATTTAATAATTATGCTTACAGTTGAAATCTATACTGGCATTATGTGATGTCGCCTGTATACTACATTGAAAGCGTTGCATTCCGGGTAAAGGATAAGAAAGAGACACTGATTAATGCTTCATTGAAAAGTATGGGTATTTCATTGAATTATATATTTACTGTCCATATAACAAGCAATACGTAACTGAACGAAGCAACAG
>BGPR01033405.1:0-16993 GCA_013235015.1 Araneus ventricosus | reverse complement strand
TATATCCTGTAGAGTTATCTTTTAACTCATTGTAGTACAAAAACTAATGAAAAATTTAATTTTTTCAGTTACTAATAAATTATTATTTAATGGGAATCATACACACACTGAGCTATTTTTCGAAGAGTATTATCATTTAGTAAATAAAATGAGTTTAATTTGCTTTTATTTGATAAAATAATCTATTTTTGTTTTGAATAAGTGAGGACACATCGTGAAAGGTTGAAGGGATTGGCTGGAAGATGATTCTTGTTAACGATCTACTATAATTTCCTATGGAACTTTTTTTAGCTCTGATCAGGTTAGTGATATATTTTCATGTTTTCAATGCAAAATAATTTCAAGACTCAAATTATTTTGGCCCAGTATTATTTAGGTAGCAATCATAAACAGTCCCCTGTCCAGCGTAGACATTTGGAAAGTCTGAATGACCTCACGCCCGAAATTTAATTTCGGGACTGTATGCTGACGCATCATAGCTTTTCATTACAGGTGGCACATGCGACGACCAATCATCAAGAGGAGGTAACTACAGCATTCATTTTGTACCACCCTAATAAGCGAACCATACTAATACAACATTTTCTCATTCCCATATTTGAGGTGCCTCGATGTGTGTTTTTATTTAGGAAATAAAGGCTACCGGTAGTTTATCACTAGAAGTATGAGAATTACGTGGAAGGATTATTTCTAAGAAAATCAAACAATTAATGAAATTATAAACGAATTAAAATTTTCAAATTGAGGATTTTAAATGGAAATCTTCTACAAATGTCTTTATCTTTATAACAGTGTTAGCAGAAATGTATGAAAGCTCGGCGTCATTCCCGTCATCTGACCATGGTTCCTAAATAACGAACTCCGTCCCAAAATGTCTAGTATTGCTTCAAAGGGAGTTAACTTACTTAATCTTTTACACTGATATTCGAAGCTAAATTATTCCATTCGTTCATCAATCAAAGATTTTATCTAAATATATAAAGAACAATTTTTTAGAAATTTCATGTTTGTTCGTCTTTGTACTCTATGCTCAGAATGTTTGACATACAGAACCAAATTTGGCTCGGTGGTGGATCTCATCACAAGGAGGAAGCTAACGTAGTAAAATTATTTTAAAATTCGAATTTGATTTAGTTTTAAGTGGTACCTGAATTCAGCTTTTTTGCCTATTTTCATGAATTTCCTTCCATTTATTCACATACGCACGAGAAAAGTTGTGCTTCGGGGTTTTATTCATATTAGTTCTTCATCTTTTCTCTCGTTTTTTCCTGTCTTTTGATGTTTTTATTTTTGCAACGTATATTTTTCGCAACATTTTGAAGGTTCAACTATTTATTTATGTCATTATTGTTAAAAGAAATGTTATTTTGCAAATTTCTCACTTTTTATAATTCTGCTGTAAACTAACAGAAAGACGATTTAAATTTAATTCCGAGGATAGTTACGTTTGTTGGGGGAAGTTAGAGACAATATTTGTTGAAAAGAAACGGTGAGGGGTATATGAAAAAATTTGCATCCCGAGCAACGCCGGTCATTAGCTAGTAGTTAACAAATATATGAAGAAAATGAAAAGTTTTTTCATTTTTTAGAAAATAATTTGTTAAATACATTTATAACTATAGTGGTTCCGACGCAATAACACAAGTATTATCACATGTTTAAAATAAATTACTGACAACAAGAAGATTTCGAGTGCAACTATTCACTATGTGAATATAAGGCTGAGTGAATCTCGAATACTGAAACATTAACATAAATGTATTCTAATACTACTTTAATTTTGTTAACATAAAACTGGCAAATGATGAAGTGTATTTGTTCTTCTGAAAAGTGAGACATTGGAATTTTAAAGTGGAGTGTTTTGATTTACATTTTAACGCTTTCATATATGGAGGTATATATTTTACCACCACTGTACCTAAAAAAAAGTAAGAATCCTGTCTTGTATTTAAGTCTGTAATCCATCACGTAAAGACTCTGCATCTTTTTTGAAGTTTGAAAGACTTTAAATTAAGCCTATTGATCTATTTGAAGGGTTGGCTGTAAAAAACTGGACTGCACAGGGTGCAATTTTGATATCTCTGCGATTGCGTTTCAATAAGAAAATGATTGTTAAATTTTCATTAAAGAACGTGAAAATGGGTCCTTTTCTGGATTAAAGAACAAAAGAGATAGAATAAGAAGAATAAAGAAACACGGATGATAAATCATTCATCATTTAAATATTGTGTAGATTCTTTGCAATAGTAATTTTTACGTTATCAAATTGAACAAAGAGAAACAAACAAAATGGACCTTCCTTATTAGAAACTAAATGAAACCTCGTTTAATCAAATTAAAAGAGAAATAGTATCAATCTGTGTCCAGCCTTCGTACTCAGCCGGCAGGTGGTTTAGTTTAGTTATAATTGTCCCGTTTTGAGCAACAGCAGGGTTATTTTGGACCGGATCTCATGATTTGAACCGCGGGCAGATGACGAGGCGACACTGAGCTGGCATCCCCTCTCAACCACTTTATCACTCCCACTGCTGGGAGGACCTTTGAACCCCTACATTGATGTTGTAAAAGGCCCATGCACACGAAAGGATATTCAGTGAGTCAAGTTTCGAAACTGGAACCCTCCGGCTCCGGGATCGCCCAATTAGGCCTCCGCGGGAATATATATAAACACGGTATGTCTTTCATCAGATAGTTCAGTTTCTTTTTCTAATATAACATCCTCTACTCTTATTCACCATCCTTGGTTAACCATGATCAGCGAGTTATGGTTCTCTATAATGAATGAGAAAGGTGACCAGAAATGCAATTGCCAAATCTTATCTATTGGTTGCTATATTGGCATGACATCTCAATTTCTCTGTTGGCGATTTTTAAATTACCCTCAGCCTTCAGGCCAAATGAGTTTCTAACTCCGCCAGTTGGGATACATCAACCGATCATTTCGGTCAGCATTCGCTTGTTCGTGTAGCAATTTCCTTTACAACCTGATCAGGTTAACCATGGATGGTGGAGCTGTTACCTTTTTGAAAAAATGATCACAACTTCTGTATGTCAGTTATTCGTATTGGTGCTTTTAGTTTAAAGATAATATTTTTCTTATGATCCTAAAATTTTCGCGTCCTTGTAAACAGCCCTTTCAGAGAGTCAGCCCTTTTCAGATTTTCAGAGCTAATTCTGAAAAAGGTGTTAATTAATGTCTTTTTCACCATTTCTATAAAATGACTCAGACTTCATAGATGTCAGTTATTCACATTAATGGTACGACACTAGCGGCCTTATTCACTTCATCATGGTTAAATCTGATCCAGCGGTTAAAAGGTAGAACAAGCAGATACTGACGAAATGATCGGCTGGGTGTCCCTAACTGGCGAGTTGGCGAGAAACTCGTTTTGATTCAGTAGGGTAATTTTAAAATGCCAACAACAGAAATGAGATACCATGCCAATATAGCCAATAAAGTATACATTTGTACATTTTGGTCACCTTTCGCATTATTGTAGCAAGAACCTATTCATGATCTGGTTTAACCATCCATGGATTAAACCATAATCAACGTTAAAAGGAGGAGAACAAACGAATGAAGGATCAGCTGGATGTATACCAAACTGAGCGAGGCGAGAAACTGTGTTTGTTTCGAAGGCTGAGGATTAATTTTAAAATCGCCAACAACAAATTGAGATACCATGCCAAAATAGCAGTCACTAGGATACTACATTTGGCGATATATTTCGTCAGCTTTCGCATTGTTATAGCAGAAGCATTTAACCGCTGATCAGGTTTAACCATGGATGGTGAATAAGGCCGTAACTGAACAAAGATAAATGATTGTAAACATTGCTTTAAAGTAATGGCAACAAATGTTAAGTTTAAATTTGAACTGCACAAATCCTGCTGTAATGTTTTATTGATTGACGATACGAATGTAAGACATCTCTTCACTGCATAAAAAATGGCTCATTTAAAGATCGAAATTTTTGCTTATGATATATTTTCTAAACTTTTCATAAACTTTGGAAAAACTAAACCCAGTATTTTTCAGATTTATGGAATGCAATGCTACAAAAGTAACAGTTACTAGAGCATGCGATACGATGTATTATGAAGCAATGCCGATTTTATCCTTTAAAACAATATATTTAAAGGAATTACTTAGCTAAAAAGATTAAAGGTTTGAAATCTCTATCAGATTGCTCGATTATGTATTCAAATATGTGATCAGAAATGACTTGTTTTGGCCATCTACGATCAGAAGACAAGATGTTTATACTTCTGGCTTTGTTTTAACCTTGTGTGATATATTTATTTTGAAAACCACAAGTGTTATAGATGTATTAAATTTTTGGTCATCTCTTTTTTGGGCCACGTATTTTGATAAACAGGGTGTCCGGGAATTGTTGGACACCTTTCAAAAATTAATAAAAAACTAATAATACAAACTAATAAAAGCTAATACTATAGTTAAGAGATAGCAGAGAAGGGGTCATCTAATTAGATAGTTCAGTGTCAGTCACCGGTAACAGATTTCCATTCGCAATGGCTACCGATCAGCAGAAGTGTGTTTTCTGGTTTGTTTTTTAGTTTTTCTTGAATATCTCTTCAGTTTCCACACTATATGTGAATTAACAAATTAAAAAATGTGAAATTACCTACAAATACATGCTTTTATTTTTCTCCAAGTTTTAATATTTTCGCAGATAAGGACTCTAAACAAATTTTTGATTTTTAGTATAATTTACGGCCCCCCACCGATCTGGAAAAACTTTTTAAAATGCGGCCCCCCCCCCCATTTAAAAAAAATTCGTATTTGAAACATTATTAGTTTTTTATTAATTTTTGAAAAGTGTCCAACAATTCCTGGACACCCTGTTTTTAACACACGCCAGAAAAACAAGCACAGCCGGTAATATGAGAAATCAGAATCGAAGTCGCGGATTCTTCTTCTATGAAAGTGGGGATCACTCATCATGGTATTGTGGCTTTTTTTGTAAAGAACTATATATTTTGATAAAGTTCCTGCCAAGATAAAATTTGAAGTGCAAATCAAAAATTAAATTATAAATTTATGTAGCTATATAAATTTTAACTGATACGGATTTCTAGCCATAAGTTTTTCGTCTTTCTAATCTACTTGCATTGGAGCAGAAATCTAATTGAAAATAACTGGGCACTTTGCTTGTTAACTCTTATATATTAGTGTGAAGTATAATTGCTATCAAATTCATCAATTTTTAAATGCCCATGATAAGTTATTTTATCAATTCTTATTATAATTGCTATCTCTACATAACTTCATAAAACACAAAAAATATTAATAAAGACTTTTACCACATAATGTGCTTTCAACAATGAAATTAATTAACAATTTTTATTATTATCTTGAAAAAGTAATGGGCAAATATCTAACGCTGAGAAGACGGGTTGCCTTTTTCTCACCAAATTTTGCGATGAATCAAAAGCCTAGATGTTGCAACTTCATATCTGAAACCATAGAGAAACATCTTAATTTGCCACTTATAAATTAATCAAATAAATCAATAAACCAAATGAACTTTATCTTCCTATCTAAATAAATCTTTCTTAAATCTCAATCCCAAAAATATTTTAATGCATCATTACTAAAAATAAATGACTTTTGAAGGGTTTAATAATGATATCTAGTTATCCCATATAACTATTTGAATTATCGCAAATTTCTCAATACGGCTAGTTTCTATTTTCACGTATTTCAAATACAAGAGATACAAATTAAGATATTGAATTCAAATAAGAAAAATGCGACTATTATTCACTAAAAAATGAACAAAATAATATTTAACAATTTTAAAAAATCGTTTTTCTCATTTCTTCACATTTTGGAAATGTACAATAAAATGTAGGGTGATCAACAAGCTTTAAAAGCAGGTTTAGCATCCTAAAATAAATCGTTTATACATAGGAACAAATAGGCAGAAATGTTTTCTGCGTTCCCGAGAGCGTTGCCTGGCCTCTAGAAGAATAGATAAGACACGCCAATATTACTCCAGTCAAAGACATAGGTGGTGTTGCTTGTTAAGCGACGATATGAAATCTCAATTTTCTAAATTTTACAAAAAAAGGAAAGTTGAGAAAAATTCAGTTTTTTTACTTCCTCTTGTAAAAACGGGAAAATTGAGATAGGTGGTGTTACCTATAAAGCGAAGATATATAGAATGAAATTGTACAGAGTTGCTCAGATGGCATGCAAGCATTTCGTGTATGAGGCAGATAATGAAAACGGGTGAGCAGTGGTGTGCTTGCATAGTGAAATAATTTCAAACATAACTCGTTGTCGATAATAAATTGTTTAGAGGTTTAGTTTGCAACGAAGGATTTTTTAAACTAAATATTACCTTCCACGTTGAATTTTAATTGTATAAGATCTAGGTTCTTACAATTACCTATTTATATTAGTGACCAATTTATTAATCTGTCATTATATCTTTGTTTAAATACGAGATATTGTTTGAGTCTTTTGCTCCATGATAAATCTATCATTTCAAAAAGCTACATAACAAAAGTGATGTGTTATAAATTTATATATTTTAACAAAATTCATTTTAAATCAAATTATAGTCAAATATATATTACAATTTTGTGGCAAAATTTGTCTATCATTTAAATAAACGGGGGAAATATAAATTTTATTACCTAAACTTCTAAAAGTAATTGCTGTTTTTAATAATTAAGTTAATTACATTCGTGACTTGAAATATAAGCTTTAAGAAGTTGCGGGATGAAAATCTGACTAGATCATAAAGGTTTAACAGATAAATGATCAACTTTTATTGCTAACTTAAAAACACAAGTCATAGTAGAACATTCAGCTTATTAGACAGCAATTTCAACAGGAATCATCAGAAATAAAAGTTACATTTAACATTAGTTTCATAAAACAAATATTTAAAAATTAAAACCAAAGCGAATGCTAATGATTAGGACCCAACAATCAGTTTTAAAATCTTCAAACATATTTCTAAATCATCCAATTTTCCCAATGCAAATAAGCTTTACGGCAAGGAATGAGTTACTTTTTCTAAAATCAATATTCATGTATAAAAAATCTGACAATTTCGGTGACGTCAAATTTCAATATATGTAAAGACAAAAAAGAATTACTTGCGAGATATTTTCATTTTTTATTAATATTTCAAGTAGAAATATCGATTTCTAATTAATAAGCAAACATTTTGTAGAGTGATTTTTAGATCTATACTTTCTCTTATTTGACTTTAATTGTGTGTTTTTCTGGTCTTCTTCGTTGCTGCATAATGTCTCGCGAACACATTGGATCCCTTGTCTGTCACCTAATACCATAATCATTCTTAAAAAACTACCGATTCCAGGATCTTCCTGTTCCTCTCGTAGTTTATCCAGCTCCATGTTAGTGTTTATCCTTCCATCACTACTGTTCGTAACTTCATTTATGGTGAGGAAATCTTTTGGAGAGGATAGATTATTCGGAATTTCATTTTTCTCACTCTGAGTTGCAGCCATCTCTTTTACAGTTAATGCACAAGTTAATTTGGTATTTTGATTGTATGTTTCTTTATATTTGGAATAAAAATTTGGTTCCAAAGCACGACTTGAGCTTTCTCTTTCATCCCGACTTTTAACAATTTCGTTCTCGGAGCAGAAATCCCTTGGATTAGCTAGATTCTTTGGAGCAATTAGTTTAGGCCACTCAGATTCTTCCTGCTGGTTTGCAGATAAGACGTCTTCTGCTTTCATTGCCCCACTCTGTCTTTTAACGTTTTTTGGAGAAAAAATGCCATCTAAACCTTTTTCACCTTCACTGTCAATGGATATATTCGTGAAGTCATAACTGAAATCTAAATCAGCAATTTTTGTCGAATCTTCAATGTCGGTTTTGAATCGTGATCTCTTAGTTCTATCATGTAAATTATTACACGCGTTATGGGAATACTCACATAAATTTACGCCACTTTTCATTTCCGGCATTCCTATTTCAGAAGAACCCTTTTTAACATTTTCGAAATTTTCAATTTTGTCCATTATTTCATGGTTTACTCTTTTTTTACTCGATGTCAAAATTTCACCTTGATGCTGAGTTTCGAAATTATTTCTACTATTTGGAATTTCATTACAAAACGTCTCACTGATTCTTAAATTTTGAATTCGAAGATCATTAGTTTTAATCTCTTCACAGTTATCGAACGTTTTTGAGTATGGCATTCCAGTGGAGCAAAATCTTCCTTGAAGTTTGTCTTTTAATATTTTGGCATTATCAGAGTAGCATTCAGAAGAAAAATTAAATATAAGCTTCAAATCTTTCAATAGCAGTTCTATATCAGAGATATCGACAAAATTTCCATAGTTTGAAGAAATTGTGACACGTCTTTCGAAATATTCAGTCTGAAATTTAATCCATAACATGGAAATAGGAATTTTTCCCTTGTGCATTTTGTTACAATCATCATGTTTAACAGCATTCTTAAACAGACGATAATTTATCGATGCCTCTTTGAATACATTCAGATACTTTTCTTCGGAAAAAACTCAAAGAAATCAAATAGCAAATCATATGTTTTTGCTACTCTTTTAAGCTCATTCCATCCACCTTCTTTGTAAAACTTTTCAGTGAATTTATCAAAATACATCGCCTAAATAATGTAACTATAGTTTACAACATCTATAAGACTATCCCGATAAATACGGATGAACAAAACACGAGCAAAAGCACAAGGTGCAAACATTTTTTCAAAAACAGTTAAATTACCAAACAAGTCCTCCCTATCACATAAACGAGTCAAGTAATCAAAACAATCAGATAGAGATTTCCATTTTATAGCGTTTTCGAAGTCTATTTCTTCCCAATATATTGTTGAAAATAGGAAATAACGGCAAGCAATTGCCCTATTAAACATTTTATCACAAGCTTCTGTATAACTGTTGTCTTTTATACACTCATCTCCGTAAATCTGAAGAATATTCATCTCAGTAGTTTTCACGCCAATTTCCAGCCATGCATCATGAAAACAATTATAGGCGAAAATTTCTATCTTTAAATCGGATGCCATATTTTCTAATCAAGAATACGCACTTCGGCGTAGTATCACTACAGTATTTTGACACATCACAATATAAAAATAAGAGTCAAATTTTTAACTTCATACAGGTGTTGCCATTATCTGACTGAAATAAATCCATTATTTTTGGTAGTTCAATGGAAATATTTTAAAGTGATATAAATAATTCACACTGTGAAGTTGGTTTGAACGATACTATAGGGGACAACCTCAATAGATAAAAGCAAACAAAGACAGTACTAAAATCTTTTGAGGGAAATAAATTTTCTGTTTTAACCCTTTTAGTGCCGAACGAAAGTATCGTATCTATGCGATGAATGCAGGACCAATTTGACGAATTTTCTAAGGTTTTGGAAAAAGCTCATAAAAAACAAAATTAGAATGATGTTTACAAAATTCCAAAAGGAGCATATTACGAAATAAAGGGAGAATAAATTAATGCCAATTAAATTTCAATATTTGACTATAATATTTCTGAACAGTAGTCTCGAAGCTGCAATCCTCTCAATCAGACGAATAACACAATATGAAACATTATGAAACACAGAAAAATCAAATATTAATTTATAACATTAATCGAATATTATTAATAAATCGAATATATTAATAAAACCATTTATAAAGTTTCATAAATTTATTTTGAGGTAGAGTTCCCTCGCGGTGCGAATAGTAAGGCGCCATCGCCTATGCAACGATATATCGTCGTTGGCACTTATCGCAAGTGTTGCGAAAGACGATATATCGTCGTTCGGCACTAAAAGGGTTAAATAATGATGATTATTCTCATTGGAAAACTTTTCAGTTCATTACCAGTTTTTCCGCTTGCATTAGTTTACTGTTATAAAGTATGTTTATTATAGGTTGATTTGATATATGAAGATTCATATTTGAATGCGCACAATAACTGTTGAAAACTGTTACAGGGATTACATAGATCCTTGTAGAAATTCGGATTCGAAGCTCTAATCTGAAGTTAGTTTATCTTATAGATAAACCTGCCGTTTTGAAGCTACACGAAGATTAATTTAGCATAGTTCACGTAATTTTTAGCTGCAGTCAGATGAGGAGGATAAATCAGTCGGCATTATACTCACCAAACTTCCACACCACATTAACACGAAGACATTTGAAGCACAACGGTATTTTTAACGTGAACCAACCTCACATGCGCTACGAAATTTCCGCAGAATAGACGCGAATCTGCAACCAGACAACGGGTACTTGACTCCGAAGTCACGACAAACCTTTACTAGTCCATAGTAAATTTTAGTGGTTAGCAATTTTAATTATGCCGTTCCGCGATGGAACATTAGTAACTAATAGCTTTTCCCTTTGAAAAGAAATTCTGACAAAGAAGACTGACGCCGACAAAGAAGGGGTTAATTCACTGTCAAAGAGCCCTCTGTAGTGGCCCCCCTTTGTGACGTCATGTTCTATTCTAATACTGACTTGTTTCTGTATGTCTAACCTACACTTTTTTCCGTGATTTAAGAATCACCTGTACAAATATTGGCATTGAAATTCCCTCTGACGTAATGGTTCAAATCCAAACTGAATCTTGATAGTTGGTATAATGTGTTGAACTATAATCTCACTGCAAAGCTACCTAGAAATATGTATCTGAGAAAACGGGATGTTAACCAAACAGAGCGCCACATTTTCGATGCAAGATTTTCTTATGTCATGTTATATAGTTACACAGATGGTATTGGGGATAAAAGTCAAAATCATTATTAGAAATCCTATGACGAAATCGCTACTTGAATCACCATTTCCCTTTTCAATATTTAAAGATTCATTAAAGTCACCACTGTTCTAAGTAAGCGTAAAAATTATATTTTCTCCTCTCTTGTATATTAAATAAGGATTAAAGTTTGAGAAAGTACCAAACTTGTTAAGTAGAGAAGTAAAAATATAATATGGAATGAAATTTTAAAAAAAACTGTTACAAAATATAACAAGGAACCAAATCAAATAAAATGAATTTCATTTTATTCGTAACACTTAAAGACGGGGATTTAAGATAATTGATTTTCTCCAAGTATTATTGAATGTTGAGTTAAAATTAATTTTTTATTAAGTTAATATAATTTTTACATAAGTCCTACGCATGTTCTGTCGAAGTAAAAACAAATAGATTGGAGGATAATTAATTAGTGTAATACATCACATTTCTCATTTTTTGTTGAAATAAAAGTTGTGACACTTCTTTAAATAGCTGTATTCAAGTGTATACAGTGGTGTCTGGCTGTTACCGCTCTAAGACAACTTGACCTAGAGCTACCAAATATGGTAAATATATACTATGAAGGGTGTGGTGATGTCGGAGCTAATTTTTGAAATTTTAATTACAATTTTAATTTTTTCCATTTTTCATTTTTTCTGGATAAGTGCGGAAAATGATATTGCAGAAAATCTTTAAAGCCATCTGAAAATCAAAAAAATCTTTTTAATGAAATAAATTTAGTCGTGCATTTTACAATAATTCTAGCAAATTTTTAAAAATATTTTTAAAATATCTTGATTGGCAATAGTACTTTTCATTGTTGTAATGAAATCAAACCGTATTCACATCTCCATGAAATCTTTAAATTGCGTATTTTTCTTCTGCTAAAAGTAATATAAAAATTATCCTCAATTTTTGCATACTGACTTAAAAACGGATTACCTTTTTATGGTATTGCTATGATATTTTGCTATTAATTTTAAAAAATTTTAAAATTAATTCTTAAATTCTTCTAATTAATTCTTCTTCTAATTTGGAACATTGCTTTTTTTGTTGTACTATAATACGGTTCATTTGTATTGCTTTGTCGGTTTCTTAGCCAAATGCCAATTTAGCCTTACTCGGTTTTTGTTACGTGTGATTTTTCCCCAATTATTTTGAATTAAATATGAAACATTGTTAATTCGTTTTTATAGCATTGAATGAAAAGCAGTTTAAAAATCTGTTTTCCCATTAGATTTGATGAAATAGAAATAAATTTTTTAAAAACATTTTTAACACTTTATGTACATTTAATTACCAATGATTGAATCACACCGTTCTGACAGTAGTATTTATCACTGGTATGGACAAGTTTTCTTATTTGTTTATTTTGGTTTCACAGAACTTCCGTGGTGAGGGTTCACTTCCGTTTTCCAGTAACCCTCCAATTAAGCGATCGCCAAATCCATTTGGATTCCATATCAAGCGCCAAGTTCGAATCATTTCTTTCTTGAGCATACAAAGCGTCAAAAAGAGCGATAAAGAATAATTACGGCAACCTTTCCACAAAATTAGGCTCTTATTTTAAGTAAACATTGAGAGCTACAACAATAGGGACATGAAATATAATATTTTCAAAGTATCCTTAAGCCATAACATTAGAAAACTCCACTTTAAACATTAATTAATATCTTCAAACAGAGTGTTGAAATTTTGAAGATTCCCATTGGATTAACAGTATCACAGGAAATTTATGGGTAAAACGGAAGTCCTACTTTCCCGCAAATAAACAAAACAGAAAAATAGTCCATTTGTGATTTTTTGATATTCGTAGAAAATAACAGTTGGTCAAATATTCGTCATCCCTATATTGTACTGTCATTCGGTGAGTAAAATACAAAAGGAATAAAATTCATTCTTTTTTTTTTCTTTTTTTCAAACAATACTTGTGCCAAATTAACAATTAATTTGCTGCATAACAGTTGTCTACATACAACTCAACATTTCTCACCACCACCATTAAAAGTGGAAACTTCTTTTTGTATTCTGCTAAAGATATGCCTTTTTAAAGTTTATTCTGAATTTTGAATTGATTCTATTCCATTACTTGTATTTATTAATTCGGATAGTTAGAAATGACAGTTAAGGAAAAGAACGATCAAATAGAGTTGCTCTTTTTTAAACTGTCAATTTCGTGTAAAAACTTGATCTATGTTATGTCAAAATTTTTTTTAAAAAAATGTTCGAACAGCCTCTGTAGAACAAAAACTGACAAAACTCCAAAGGCATGGTAGACTGAAGGGAGCTGTTTTTTCACTACTAGTTCTATAATCTAAATAAATATTCCAAATTTTAAGAAAAAAGAGACCCTTTCTGAAATCTAAACACTGAAGAGCTCAATTAATGCTTAAAGTGCCCTTATATTTTACACGCCTTTGATAATCTCATAATAGCACTGACATAATGCTGCTCACTGACTTACAAGCGTGCCAACTTCCATTTTTATTGAACGCTTTTACTTGGCTGAAAATGCTTCATTTTTGAAAGGGTGGAATTTTAAAATCGATTTTTCACTCATTTCCTAATGTACTAGAGTTCTGAAATAAAATTTTTACAGTTGTTTATTCCTGATGACAACACAATATTTTAATAATTTTAGAGCTCTGAATGATTAATTGATATTTAATTTAACTAAATAATGGATTTCATAGAGTTGCCTCCATCTAGAAGAGAATTTGAGAAGTATTAACTTTTATATTGTATAATATTTATAATCATAAAATATATTAAAGACTGAAAACTAGAAAGTAATATATATAAAAACATACCGTTCACTATTTTATTATATTAGTAAAAAATTAGAAATATTATTTTCTCGAAGAAATTAGACACAAGAAGGAAATTCTAATTTATTTAAAGTATTTTTATCAAAACCTCATGCTTTTACAGTTTTGTTTTGGAAACATATTTTTGATTAAAAAATAAATAAATTAAGAGTCAGAAATTACTATAAGAAGATAAGAATTAAAATATTTATTTTTATATTAAAAAATTACTAATGCACACTAGAATTTTTAGTATTATAATAGAATATTAAATAAATAGATTATGTACGAATTAGAATATTTATTCTTAGAGATAAGGAAATTCCGTTAATATTCGTTAAGATGAAATTTTATATAATTACTTAGAATAGGAATGTTAACTGCAAGGAAGTCGCCGGATTTGGCATAATACTTTTCGTACGACGTTCAATGTCACGGTAACCGGGCTCGATTCCGAACTAAGGCTTGGAATGTTTTAACCCTTTGCGGTCGATGCCGCTACAGTGGCGATATCAACCGCAAAGGGTTAACCTTCTGACTTACGCGAATTTTTTAAAACCGCTAATTAGATGCAACGTTCACAAATATGTTATAACGAAACGAATTGCTATTTATGTGCAAGGTTTTATTAGTATAATACGATTCAGTGCTGTAAGAGTTCTAAGTAAACAAAATAGCTCGCGAAAATCGCAGGATGCAGCAGAAAATAGAATTACTTCCTATCCCCGAAAATCGCGGATACAGTCTGAGGGTTAATAAATAAAAGTTCGACTTCTGCCGTCAAGTAGTTAGGAAAAGGAGAGTAGAAGCATCTTTGATGAATATATGGAAGACAAAATAGCCATAATTGAAATGAGGGCCGCGGTGGCCTAGTGGTAAGGTCTCGGCCATGGGGCCGGAGGGCACCAGGCCCGAAACCCGATTCTACCGAAGATCCGCCGTGTATGGGGCCTGCTGCACGCTAAATCATACGTAGTGGCCAAACGCCCTCCCGTTGAAGTGGCATAAAAATACCCACACTGGCCGGGCCCACCCAACAAGGATGTAAGGCCGGCAGAGGACCAGCATGTGGAGGACGGGATTTATTGGGTATAATAAGATGATGCAGGCATTGCCCGAACAGGGGCAGTAATTTTAAATACAAGAGAGCTGGAAGTGTAAACATGGTTCGACCCACCTCGGTGGGGAGAGAATAGCTTGATTTACTGCTCGGGCAAGCAAGGAACAGTAAAAATATATAAAAAAATAGATAAGTATTGAAAAAGAAAGAAACAAACAAACACAGAAAAAGCAGTAAAAATCAGATATATAAATAAGTCAAAGATTGAAACCCCATAGTATAGAAACAAAACACAAACAACACTACACATCAAACGACACACAAAACACAAATAAAAACTGTACCAAACATAGAATTAAAAATTCATAAATTAATAATAATAATAATTACTTCTGAGATAGAAAGGAAGAAATTCCGTTAGTCAACGGTAATCCACGTCCCGCGTATAAGGGAATATGAAATTAACAATTACAGGATGTTTTTTTTTTGAGTAAAACTGCGCAAGTTAAAAATTACTTTATGTCCTATATAGAATGAAAACGGCCAATGAGAGAGGAAAAGGAATGAAATTTTGTAGTCTGAAAATAAAAACAGGGTAAAAAAGTAGAATACATAGCTCCATCCCCCCCCCAAAAAAAAAAATCTAAACAACCGTTAGGGCATTGCCAACGGGGCAACAGGTTTCCAGAACGGCGGAGAGACTCGGGAATTGAAACAGTCATCTATTGTCGGGACTCATGGACCAATAGCTGCCCAAGGGCGCCGAGAGAATCCCACACCAAGGAACCGACTGGGTACAATAAGTTTAAAAAAACCGCATAAACAAGTGGAGAGCGGAAACTACTATAAACCTATAGAACTGAGTCATTCAGTGAAAAATTAAATGAAAAATAAAAAGTATTTCTTAAAAAGCTCAAATCATGTAAATAATAATAATAATAATAATAAAGACTCAACAGGCGGGAAGTCAGGAAGGCAGAAAGCTGAACTGTAGAAAGTGGGAAATGAAAACCCATCCTGAGAGGAGATGTCAAATGAAAAGTCCCTGGCAAACTGGTAAAAGATAAAAAGAGTAAGAAAAATCTTTCAATATGATAAGATAGAAGTCCATCCCGTTCGGATTCAGGCACTTGGATTGTAGATAAGACTTCAGATGCACTCGGAGTTTCTTTTAGTCTTTCTGTGTTTCTTGAATATAAATTGTCTACATATGTGTCCATAAATTGTCTTGTAGGAAGTACATATGGAGAAGAATTTTCATCCAATTCAGATTTAGCCACCTGGCTTGCAGATAGGATCCCCCTTCTCTTGACAATTTCCGTTTGATCGACTCAATTTTTTGAATAATGAATCACTTCTAAAGTCTTCACCTTGCTTACCTCTTCATCATTGTCGCTTACAGCATTTTGGTGAACAAGGTTAGGCATTTCTGGAAACTCTGCATGGATGGGACCATAGCACAAGATTTAATCCATCTGCTTGTAGATGACTTAGGTGCATTCGAAGTTTCATATTGTCTTTCTGTGGTCAGTGAATTTAAATTATCTATATTCCTATTGATTCAGATTCCGTGTGACTTGCGGTATGGTCCCCATTCTGTTATCAATTTCTCCCCGATCGTCTCAGTTTTTTGACTACTACTCATTTTTAATGCTCAGTTTTACCTCTTTTTGCTCTTCATTTCTAGAAAAATATCGTTGCATCTCACATTATATGGAGAAGGCTTCCTATAGCCTAAATTTTCATGCATTTGGTTCATAGATTGTACTTCAGATGTGAAGAGGTTCACATTTTCTTTCGGGCAAGTGCTCAATTCCTAGATAGTCATTGTTAGTTTATTACTAAATGTCAGTAAAGAATTTCACATTTCGATATTTGTCTGAGACAGTGCTTTCTTCTAAAATGATTTAAAATTGCTTTCCAATCTTCCAGTAAATATTCAACTCACAAGCCTCAAAGGATAAATAGAGGTAGTCAAAATTCTAGAGAACCTCTAAATTGTCTATGAGAATTTTATCCATAGTTTGAAGCATAATTCCTTTTCATTTTGCTTTAATTCGTAATAATGGTCACTATATAAAATGATAATTTTCTATTGCTTCTTTAATTCAAAAAGTGATCTTTCCAACCAGCAAAAAGTTACATCAAGGCAGCTATAAGATTCTGCTACCACAGTTCAGACCACCACACTCTTTTATAAAATTCTAGTAAACTTGTAAATATCATTGCCCAAAACTTGTAACCATATTCAATTACATCTACCATATTATATTGATGAATACGGATACAGAAGTCATAAAACAAAGCGCAAGAGCAAACATTAGCAATATGTGAA
>BGPR01033404.1:0-16994 GCA_013235015.1 Araneus ventricosus | reverse complement strand
CATTTCTGCGCTTCATTTCATTCTAGATATATATTTAAAATAATTTCAGAAGATTATTCTCGAAACGCGTAATAAATACTCAGGCTCTATATCAATATTTAATATCAATCTGACTATTTCTTCATAATAATACATTCTAGATTTTTTTCCTTATAAATAAAAGTATATAACATAATTATTTTTCTTGCCCAGAGAAAATCCCGATTTTTTTCTTTTGAAAATTAAAATGAACTTTTTTTTAGTATCTTTTTTTCACCTTCATTTTCAGTGCATTCCTTCTACATCGAAACGGCTGTCAGAGACAGCCGTGTTTCCCTTTTGACAATCAGGCTGATTAGCGTGTCGTGGCAAAAAATGCAATGTTCGATTTTCGCAACCCCTATTCTTTTTACATATCTGAACAATTAGATTTCATGTTTCTTTTAATTTTTTTATCTATTTCTTCCAACTCATAAAAATTTAATCCATTTACTTTAATAGATCCATTTAATTAAATTAACATAGATTGTGGATTCTCAAGATCAAATATCTCATAAATGATAGGAACATCGTAGAGAATATTGGTTTCCTGATCTCAGAATTCGATAACAACAACAATTTATACGATTCGACAACAATTTATACGCTTCCGATTTAACTATTGTTACTTATGAACTGCATGCCTTTCTATTAACACAAAAATTGTGTCGAGATTGAGTACAGCTTGTGGATAGTTCTTATTCATATAAACCTCACTCGAGAAAAATGTGTATTTTAGATCATAATTCGGTATCCTTTAATCAATATAATTTGCTTTATATTGAGAGATTTTTAACATTTTTTGAGTAAAATATGTGAAACATATAATTAAATTTTACAAAAATGGTTTGGATAATGTAGCAAATATTATAAAATATTGTGCAGTAGAGAAGAGCTTACATTTACTAACGTACTGAATTAATGATCTTCCATTACGTAGGAATGCAATGTAGTAGCTGAGGATATCGGATTTGGCATCCTAAGCTAATTACTTCCAATTTATTAGCAATTTTTAAATAAATTAGTATTTAAATTTTAAGATAAACAATTAAAGAAAACAATTTAAGATAAGACATTAAAGAAAAGTGTTTTTTGTCATTTAATTCCCAAACTCTATACTCGAAGAATGACTAACTCTCAGGAACAGCGATCACTCAACCTGGAGAAACCAGACCCATATCGCTTCAGATATATGTTTCCATAAAACAGCAATAAACTCGACTTGATGGAATAAAACAAACAGTGACGACTAATAAACTGATTAATTAATTGAATGGCATCAATGTATAGATGGAAAAAGAAGCAAAGAGAAAAGCAGCGTAATAAAATTAACTTTATATCACAGAGTTCACATAGAAGGTTAATTTCTGAGAGAAAAAAAAAGTTTCCGGCCAATTGATTAGGTGGATCGCCTTAAACAATATAGAAGACATTCATCGGACGAAATTTCTATATTTAACAATTTCAGAAGACAAATTAATTTATCCTTTTGCTTCTCTTTCGACTGACATATATGTAAACTCTAACTGTAGTTACTGGAGAAAATGAGCACGAGAGATTATAAATGGGACATATTTATACTAGCTAGTTTTCCTAATTTTACTAACTTCTCTTTTTTTCTTATCTAACTTTCTTCTACGAATAATAATTAAAAACACCTCAACTTGTTTTTCAAATCATGAAAAAATGCGTCTAAAACAAGGTTTGCTAACTTTTAAAATTCTACAAAGATCATGATTGCAGTAACAACAAAAATATATTATTTAACTTATTGTTGACATTTAGTTGAAATTAATGTAAAATTTTCCTTTCCGCCATTCCATTGGCAGAACACAATGCATTTCAGTTACAAATAAACAAACGAAAAAACAAAGTGAACAAGATGTAAGGTAACGATAAATAAAAGAAAATAAGGAAAATAATAAATTTTGGTGTTCTAATTATATTATTCAAGCTTAAATTGAAGTAATAATATTGTTCAAGGACAAAACCTCTCAACAAATATGTGTTTGTCATTCATTTTAAGACGTTATTTTTATGGCTATAAATATAATGCTTTACATTAGTTATAAAATATAATTTAGTTACGCGTATTTAATTTATATTTCGATTATTCCAATTTATTTTACTAAGAAATTAGTCTCAATTATAATACAGGGTGTCCAAGAAAAATACTGATATAAAGATTAATAACAAAAACACGAAAAGGGAAATGAAATGCAGTTTGTGGCAAAAGAATTGAGAAATCTACAAGATTTTTTCCTCTAGTCTAAGGTACATAGTGCTAATTACTTGTCAGCTATAATAAGAAACGGTGGCGGCCACTCAGGTAAAGCTAAGTTTGTATTTTAGTTAGTGGAAACAAATCATGAAACCCGTGAAATGAAAGTTTCGCCTGATGAGCCAAAGGTACCCAGAAAGTGTGCCTTAAATTTACGCATGTATGCAGAAGTTTAAAGGCACATAAATTATTAAAAAGCAGTTGGCCGGAAATGGAGTACAGATTGGCATTCTTCTTGCTTTTAAAATGCTCACTAGAGCTACAGATTGGCATTCTTCTTGCTTCTAAAATTCTCACTTGAGCTACAGATTGGCATTCTTCTTGTTTCTAAAATGTTCACTAGAGCTACAGATTGGCAATCTTCTTGCTTCTTAAATGATAACTAGAGCTACACTTTATCACCGCGCATACCCCGGAACTCGAAGCCAAATCGGTTCCCTGTCGGTTGGGTGGGTATGCATGAAACTTTAATGAAAGACACAAAAAAATACAAACCTAGAATTTGAATAACATAATTTGGAAAACAGATAATATTAAAAGAACATAATATGAACTTAGATGTTATAACAATTTTGTGTTATAAAAATTTTACACAACAAAGGTAGCATAAAGGTCAAAGCAATAGTGAATACTAGAGCTACACTGAATGTACTATGAAAAAATTCTTAGATTTATTCCTTCTTTTGCCACAAAATGCATTTTACTTCACTTTTTAATATATTTAATATTGATGTTTGGAATAATAAAGATATTTTGCGGATACCTTGTGTATGTAATAATACTGTTCCTGTAAAAGATATCTAACTGTATTATTTATTTTTTGCATAAATAACCCTCCCGATCCTAAACACAATCTGATCAACTATATAATCCACTTCATATTTTACTAAATAAAATTTCGAAGCGGTGTTTTCAAATCATTTTTGATGTTCATTGTTATATTGAAATAAGAAATTTAATTAAGGAATAAAATAAAGACAAAAAATAGCATAGCGTATTATGGTATACTTGGGTATACCATAGAAAAGGTAAGAAAGTATTAGGTGAAATCCCTTTCTCGTAGCAGGGGGCAATTTGCAGAAAAATGAGGAGATGCCGTTCCTAGGATGTTTTCGCTCGGGGCATATACACACAAATATGTCGCGGGTCTTTTTCCTCATCTGAATTCTCAGACAGTAGACGTATTCCCTCTCTTTTAAACTTAGGAAAATCAGAATCTGGACCGAAAATGTTAGAAAAGTGAAAGCGGAGCAAAACAGAACGTGAAGAATTTGAAAGCACTTAACTTTTCTCCGCATCTCGTTTCAACGAAATAATAGCAGCTCGACTTTTGAAGTCCGTTCGATTTGAAGCTAAAAGAAAGAATGTCACTCAATAAATTAATGATTTTTTGGACAAAGAGAGAGAACTTAAATATATAATGTTTTTCTTTTCATTTATTGCTGATTTCTATCTGCCTGTTAGGCCTATGAAAATTTTTCGAATACATTATTTTCAACTATTCTTTTTCCCTGGCGGACTTGTTAGATTTCAAAAATTGCATCTACATCATTTTTCGGTTTTATCAGTATTTTTAATTATTTTAATCTTCGCCACCAAACTTTCTTTCGAATCTTGTGGCATCTCTGGCTACTTTTGAAATTTAAACGGTAATTTTTAGCAGTTTCATTAAATATCTAAATTTTTCTAAATTATTTACTTAGTATTCGACTTAAAAATTAATTGTCTTAACTTCTGATGTCTTTTCCATTAATGTTTTAACTTTATTAATTTATAAATCAAAATTTTTCAAAGGGACTATTTACTAGCTATCTTGTTTCGCATATGAATTTTTGCGTTATTAGGCTTTGGCGTCTCTCACTGGAAGCGTTTTCCTTTGTGCGATTTGAATTCTTTTGGGCTTGACTGTACAAGAGAAAAGTGGTTACACATCGGGCTCCTGGAGGCCGTTAGGCCTTCAGGGTGCTTGCACTTGCTATTATGAGTATATAACGACAAAAAAATCCTCGTCTGAAGATTATGAGCAGGATGATATCACAAAGATAAAAGCAATTACATCTAAAAAGGCAAGAAAAATTCGGAAGCCAGAGGTTTCTTTCAGAGAACCGATCTTTTAGTAATACTGGACCACATTTGAGTGTGCAGAATGTGTCAATAGAGAAAATTCTCTGATTCAACGAGGTTTCTTCGACTGAACCGAATTTTTCGTGATTCTGAACCACATCAGAATGTGTCAAGAGAGAAAATTCTCTCATTCAACGGTGTGCATACTACAATTTCTACATCAGTGATGTTAGATGTACTCGTTTACCAAACAAAATGGTAAATTTGTGTGGCAGGTAATCACTGTGTTATTTCGATAATAAATGCAAAATTTCATCTTGTCATTCCGAGAACTCCCGATCAGCGCAAAGTTGACAAAAGGAAATTTTCTTTTGTACAGCAAAATCTTGCCCAGCAATGAACATTTGGTATATTCTTCAAAAGAGAATTCTCTATTTTTCTATCAATTTTTAGGTATAATTTACCATTCCATAGTCTGCAGCTATGATATATTTTTGTTAATATCATATAATAATTGTATATATAATAATTGTATGTGTATTTTTCTCTCTGTTTCTTTTGTGTGCATCGTAATTACTATATATCTATTCATAAAATTACAGCAGTAATTCTTAATTTAAATGATTATTAAATAAAAAAATTTAAAATTTATATAACTGATTCGGTTTCAATTTTCTCTAATATTTCTTACAGCGCAATGTTTCTAATGTATTCAGTTTATTAATTTCTTTAGCGGCGAAATATTTTCAGATTTCACAAAGGTAGGTGCATAATTAAGGTGCAGCTAAAAATTGTAATATTATTTGTGTGTTTTATATTTCAGCACCCAGTATATATTAATTGGTATATATTAATCTAATTTTATCATTAGGGTGCCAATCTAGCATTAACGTTTCATAATTATCATCCCAGCTCCAATAGGACTGAAAATAACATTAAGGCTTTGATTAAAAAACTGAAGCATGTTGTGAAATACTGCCAGTCACATTTTCATGCACAAAGTTGGCTCCAGAAATAGCGCCAAATTCTAATATTATTTTTATTTTTTCGTATTATGTATGAGCAAAAGTTAGGAAGTAATTTGAACTTTACGTTTTCCTGTTCTTCTTCTTTAATTTTGAAGGATGACGAAGTATTTTATTAGATTTATTGATCTAAGAGAATTTTTATTTCTACCAAGTAAGAAAATCGGAAAAAAATGTTGGTGACTTCTGCGAAATTATCAATAAATATGTATATGTTTTCGTCAATTTTTATTCGAAATTTTTAACTTTTGTTAATGTTCCTTAGATTAAATTCGTTCTAATTTGTCAAAAACTCAAAATGTTTCAATCACAGCTTCATTTCGCATTTGTACTGAAATCATAATATTCTTTGTAAAGAAAAGATCGATTTCACTTTAAAATTGAAAAAAAAATAGTCACAAATTTCTAAATAAAATATTACATATCATCATTGCAAAATATATGAATATTAACGTAACGATATTTATTCCTGTATTTCATGCATAATCTTTCATCCAAATTTTAATTCTTTATTCATTCAAAATGAACTGTTACACGTAAGTATTGAAAGCTTAAGTAATTAT
This sequence comes from Araneus ventricosus, assembly GCA_013235015.1. Classification (NCBI taxonomy): domain Eukaryota; kingdom Metazoa; phylum Arthropoda; class Arachnida; order Araneae; family Araneidae; genus Araneus; species Araneus ventricosus. The sequence continues at coordinate 11,043 of BGPR01033404.1, read as the reverse complement.
GTTAACGTACGCATAATAAGCACCATTCATGTGGCAATTCCTTAAAGTTTTATGAAAATTTCTCAAGAAATGAACAATAAAATCATCGACATAAAAGTATTTTCAGAAAAGTATGTTGCTTCTCTTATTTATAAGAAAAATATAACGTATTCTTCATAGAAGATAATGCTTTATATTAAATCCATGTCCCAAATGTGGCAAAATATTTTAAAACTTAAATACTACTGAAGAAAATAAATTTCACCTACACATCGTGAAATTTATTTTCTCGCCATGTATGTGAAAACTTTTCCACACTCAAAATCAAATCTTGAAAAAAACCCACAATAATCGAAGCTAGATATTACTGATGCAAAATTCTATTTCTGCAACTTCAGGAATAATTATGATGAAACCCTATTCAGTTTGGCATTTAATTTAATACGCGATCAAACTAGCTTACGGTTTATACGAGAACCACTAAGAACAAATTTTGAATTTTCTTTGAAAATTAAGTATACTTTTCCTTTGTTAATATGAACTTAACTTAATAATCTAATACAGTTTAAAAATATTTCTTGTTCAGATATCAAAGTAGTTTATATTTTATATGCCTGTCATAAAAGAGATGCAGTTTCATGCATCATTTTAGTTTTTCCCTTATAGAGAGAAATTCTTAAACAATTCCTACAGAGAAATATATACAGATGGTAAGGATGTTCATTCTGTCCGATTAAATAAATGGATGATTAATTTATTTAGCTTATTGAATCACACTGATATTTTATTTATCTGTAGTTTAAAAATTCTAATAAAAAATTCGATTTGAGCAATTGATTTTATTACATCTTAATTTATACATCCCAAAAAAGGAACAATTAAAATGTATTTTTATGGTTATCCAATTAAAACACACCACGTACATTTGTTGATTTCGATAAAACCGTCGAGTTAAATTACATTCCTGTGTGTACACTTCTATTTTGTTATGTTAAAATGCATCCCATCCTACCATATCGTTAGAAGGATCATTTCATTCCTCGGCCAATTTAGTACCCTAAATTTCAAGTAGCTAATAATTAATCTGATGCAAATAAATAAAAATTGGTTTATTTAGGCTGATGTCGAATCTTTTGGATGTAATAAAGTGTTATGCATATAATACGCAACCCGAGCTATGAAGTTGTCCGCAACGGCAGCAGCAAAACATGTAGCGGCACGAAACTCGGCATGCGGAACGCTGACAGATTACGCAAATGGTTAGATTTTTTCATACGTGTGTATGTGCGCTTATGTTAAGTTTTGATGATTTCGCTATCTACTTCAAACTTATATCATTTTTCATCTTAGCCCAGATTAATTGCTGAACTATATTACATCTTAAATCCCTGTATTTTTTAATATCTTTCTTTTGCTACTATGCTCCTCTCCATGTTTGATATCTATGTATTTGCTGCTCTATTTCACAGTTATTGACAGGCGACTGCATTTTATTACATTGCCATTAATTAGAAATTAATTTTTTTGTTCCTCCTTCATATGTTTTCACCTCTTATTGACCACATTTTTACCGTTCAAGTCGTGATGATTTAACTAACTGGTTAAACATTGTGAAAAATCACTATTGTTTTCTTTCAACTATTGTTTTCTTTCAACTGCTTAATTAAGCAGACATTCAGATATAAGCATACATTATAATATAATCTTAAGAGAATAAATAGAAAATATAAGAGGACAAAAATTGTGGGAAATTCAAAGGAACTTTAATAAGCAACAAAAACTAATCGTTAATTGGATTTTAAAAACAAATACAGAATTTATTATAATGGGTATCAAAATTCGGGGATTTATCAACTCATAATTGTTTTTGCTGTTGAAAAGTTATGATATTTTTTTCAACTATAAAACAATCAGAACTTTAAATACATTGTATTTTTTAATTGTGATATAGATACAAAGTTCTTACATTTAATTCCTTAGTTTTTTTTGAATATCTATGATATAGTTTTTTTTAAAAAATTAGTTTCCTGATAATTGGCAATTGAAAACTTGAAAATAGGAAAGGTCTTTGCTAGTTACAAACAGTAAAATGGATATTGCTAAAGAAGTGACAGCAACAAAGCAAATAATGTCATGCAATTTTAGAATCTTTCTTTTGTTGAATTCTATTTCTTTTTATTAGAAGCACACAATAGGAAATTCATAAAATTTCTTTCAAATAAGTAGCTGTAAGTAGAATACTAAAAAGTTTATAATTCTTTCCAATGCTTTTTATTATATTTATACATACAGTTTCTAATGATTTCTAAGATTTAAAAGTCAATTATTGATGGTAATGTATTTAATAACAAATATAAGCATATAAATTTCACACACTTAAAATAGTTATGCCTTTCAAATTATTTGCAAGGTTTAAAGAAAATATTTATTTATTGTAACTTTAAAACATATATATACACTCTATACAATGCCTAGTAATATAATACAATAACGCTGGTCATCGTATAGTTACTAATAGATTCCATGATTTCAAGAGAATATTAACTGAATATAAATATGCAATCTTCACAATATTTTCAGATATAAAAAAATACCAATAATGTACCTCCAATTGTAAGTACAATATTAAATTTCATCAGTAAAGCTCCTATATACTAAAATGGGAAAACCCACACTCATTTTAGTGCAATAATTCTGGAAATATTTGATGCAACTTATATCTTTGATCCATAATTTTTTGAACATCATTTAATATTGTTAAAATTATTAATGGTAGTAGATAAGTAGAGATTTTAAATGATTTATTTAGAATCAAAAGCACAGCTGCATGAAAAGGAAAATAATTGAACTGAGTTCGTGCTATTTAAAATTCAAATATCAAGCACATTCAAAGTTATCATACATACATTATAAATAATAAGTAAAAGCAGAGGTATGAATTATATATTCAACATTCCCCCTAAATTCATACCTGAATACATATTAGAAACATATAAAATATAACTTTATAATACTAAATATACCAATAGAGAAAATAATAAATTTTAAAGTTTCCACCTGCCAATTAATTGGTTCAGTTTTGAAAGCGAACTCTAGATAAAGGTTTAATTAAAATATCAGCAGCCTGATTAAAACATTCACAGTACTGCGCATTCAATTTTCCATTTTAGTACCTGTCACGAACAAATTTGTATTGAATATCTATATCACAGAACAAATTCTTTAATATTAAAAACAAACACACACAGACACATAAATGCTTTCTAGCATTTGCTTGATTCATTTTAATATTTGTGGGTAGATTATGCTTTCTTTTTCTTGGAGATATCACTGCTTAAAGTAACCAGCATTGTTCACATTGTCCTGAAGATATTATCTTCAAACAAAACACAGTCTTTTCCATGGCTATTTAGATCAAAACATAGTTGTAGAAGGCCATTATAATTTATGAGTATTTTCATTATATTATCATTATTTATCTTGGATCTAACTTATTTAATTTTACACTTCACTATTACAGAGTTTTGGGATGTACATTCAGATTTAAAGACAATTTTATTTTAAAACTTCTCAATAACCCTAGCAGTATATATTAATATCTTAGAGGAAAAAATATCAATTTGAGAAACAATAGTAAATTATATCATTAGAGATATAATTTATTTTTGTCTGCTATATCCATTACAAGAATTCCTAGAATTAAGGCGCGAAAACATTTACTCAGAAAAGTTAGGTGAAATTCGTATCAACTTCAATCTTCAATACTCAAATCGTTTCTGTTTATTAATGTTCTGCGTACTTTTCAGTTCTCATTACCACCTAAAGAATATGTATAAAAAGGACTTTCTTAAGACCTATATTAGTTTTTACACAAAGTGATTTTTATTTAGAAGCTTTGCAATTTAATATTTTGTTCGTTTATTATTCATTTTTCTTCTGAGAAATTGCCACGACTGAAACATTCCCGAGTTCCTTAGAGAGATAATGTTTCGAAGAGATGGTAGACTAATGACATAATATTTCGAATAAGACAAAAATATATTCAATCATATTGAGTTAAAATAGTGTTTTTAGTGCATTCCATGGGTTGGGAAATACCGTTAAATAATAACTCTACTAGTATTATTAGTTTTTGTTCTATGCTCTTACAAATTTTAAATGCACTTTTTCAAACATTTATTTTTGTTTATGCAAGTGTTTTGTATTTCCTAAGACATTTTTTCCGTTCAAGATAGAATATTGATATTTTTTAGATACTTTCATATATATGAACTATAAGAATTAGTATGAATTTAGGTCTGAGAGGTTTACTTAATGTTTTAGAAAATGTCATATTTAATATTTTTAGAATTTTCAATTTTTTTCAGATTTTTCTGCAAAAATAATTATTAAAATTTAAAAGAAAGAGTCAGATCTTCAATTTATGTTTAAATTTAGTTTTCAATAGTACAAGAAATATAAATTACTTGAAATAACTAAAAATATTTAAAAATTAAGCATTGTAAAGGAATTTTAAAAACTTCTAGAATTTCATTTTTTTAATTTTAAAATAATGGTGCCTGCTAAACTACCTGTCTTTTTCTTATTAGAATCAATTAAATAAAATAATCTGTAAAAAAGGCATCAAATATTTTTAATATTACTGTTTCCAAAATATTTTTTTGTAAAAGGATGCGTTGCCCATGTAAAATTAAAGGAACATGTCGAGTATTAAAAACATATGACATGGGACTGAAGAAAGTCAGACTTTTGGAAGAGATACTAGAACTTTCTTTTTTGAGACTGTATCTCATTCCTTTAACCATCTAAAAATCCTCGCTATGTCAAAGGAAAAAATTTAGAAAATTGAAAAATTTCCTGTCTAGGATATACCAAGGTAATGACTTTCAGAAATTTTAAATATCTCTGGATTTCATATTAGCTATAGTCAACTTTCAACTTCAGATTCATTCTTATAATTGGGTACAGATTTCTTAAACGAATGTATTTTAGATGAATGGGATGAAAGGGTGCTGTAAAGGTGCTTGAACTAGCACGATTTTTCCTACTTTTCGGATCTCGCCGCTGTTAAGATGGTTTATCTGTAATAAGTTTAAATGAATACTCTTGTACTTTTGTTATCGGTTCCCTTATCATGAAGAAATTTGAATTTATTTGAACAAATAAATTATCATTATCACTATATCACTACTTATATTATTTTTATCACTAAATAGGAATTCTGAAGCCTACTGAAGATACATTAAATACATTTCTTTTTATATGTGTAAATTGTACAAGTAAATTGCACAAAAATGCATATAATTTTCCTTTACTAAAGCAACTGCTTTAAAAAAAATATCGAAAGCTTTTACAAAGGTTTTTTTGTTATTAAATATTAATTCTAAAACATTCTTAAGAGCAAACCACTTTCTTGTCTAAGAGATGAGCTTCTTAGAAGAAAAAAGAAAAAAAAAACTTAAGCAGAACGAATATATCTTGTTAGATCCTTTGTCATTTTGAAAAAATGCCTCAAAGAAGGGGAAAAAATTTCTTGAAAAGTCGCGTTGAGGAACAGAAGTATTCTGAGCACATTTTCGCCTCGTTGAGCAGAGACATTTAAATACGGAATAGTTTTATTTCTGCACTTTGCATCGGAATGATTTTATCAACAAATAAAAAAAATATATTTAAAGTTCCATTCTCGAAACAAAAATAGAATTCTTTTCGAAATTTCCGGCCCCCCCCCCTCCCTTCATTCACAGAAGCAAATTTACGTGTTCCTTTTCTAAACAAAATGTAAGAAATGAATGAAAAATGCGAAATATGTGAAATAAAATTTTGTTTCTTTTTCCGTATTTCCATGGTTTCTTCTAGTTCCACTTTAAAGCAATATTATACTGGAAATATCTTCATGCATGAGAATGTTTTAGATCGAAACGGTAAAAAGTATACCATGAATGGTGATCAATAGAAAAAACTGGATGATACCTTGAAAAAGGTAAGAGTCAAATTCGTTCCGACTGAGTTCTGTGAAATTTAATTTCGAAAATTGACACTCTCAATTCACTATAATACAGACAAATAAATCGAAATGATCAAAAATCCCTTTTGGGTCTCCTTTAATTTAGCATCAGAATAAATGATAAATCTATCTAATTTGTAATACTCATTTCTTCGGAAAAGTAAGTCTTCTCATAAGTTTTGCAAGTAACTGTGTTAGTCTGCTGAGTTTGAAAAAGTATTCACGAGTATGCAACAGTGAACATGTGTAAATTAAAGTAAATGTTTTTGTTCATTCATGCAATGCAGCTAGACAGAGTCAAATTCTTAAATTATGAACATAATTTGAAAATACCAAATTTAAGACTAGACATTCAAAATCATTCAAACTAAATGGAAAAAACATTTCCTCTTAGAATGTGGAATGAAATACCTTTTTTTATTCTTATATCGGTACTTTATTTTTCCTTTCACTACAGCCATACAAAACAGCTGTCAAAAACACAAAGTCTATCCTTTTTTAAACAAGATCATTAACATGTGTTGAGCTAAAGAAAATAATTTTTGTTTTTATAGTAACTGCTGCCCTTTTTCAGCCGTTTATATTTGGTCCTCCTATGCTTTAAACATTTTCTTTTGCTTTTCAGTTATTTTAGTTTCATATTTTCTCAGTGTCGGGCTGTCATGATTTTTTTAATGTTTATATTTAAAATATATATCTATTAAACTATATTATTTATACTGATGGGGTTTTTTTCCTATATTTTTTTCGTATTTTCGTTTATTTTTAAATTTTCCACAGATAGTGCAAAAAAATGAAACTCGTCAATAATTTCCTTTGTAACTTTACATATGTAAAGTTACAAAGTCAGAAAAAATGGCTGCCGAATTTTTTGAAATCGTCTAAAAACTCGATTGTAATTTTTATAGATCTTGGTATGGTAACATTACAGCTAATTTCAAAATCTCTGTTTTCTTTTGGGGAAGTTACGCATTAAAAATGATATTTATACGGGTAAGTGCTATGAAATATTTCTCCTGAACATCATTTAATAAGGAGAAAGCACAACAATCCGTAAAGTATGCAGGGATAGGAGTGGGCGCACATTGTGGTACTGGTACCTAGAAGGAGCTGCTTAACATTTTCGGTCTTAATGGAAATGAATATTCGGGTGTATTTATGTACAAGCCTTCTCTGAATTGATTGATTAACTTCATTAAAGGCAATAATAGTCGTATCTAGAGTTCAAGTTCTCTCTTGGCATTTTTATTTCATTATCCCTTAACTGGGGAGATGAAAATTTTGGACTTATCTGGGAGGTGCGGTATACGAGATCACATTCTTTAAAAAATTCAAATAAAATTTTCTTATAAAAATACAAGTATGAAATTCTGCCCATATATTCTGTAGATGTTTCTCTCAATATAAAAAAATATTTTTTAAATTTTACAACAGACATTATCAGCAGAAAAATAAATTATTTTCGCTACATAAATTTTTCGCGGAATACAAAGTATATCTAATACGAATCATAAATAAACGAATATATATATTTTTATTTTTCAAATGTTTTTCTATTATAGAAATGTATGACAAAAATAATATAATGTAAAAATTAACTATTACATATAATATAAAAAAATGACATTGGTTAAAACGGACTTTTTTTTGACACGGAGCAGGTGCACATTGTAGTACTCGTACAAAGATAGAGCTGCTTAACATTTTCGGTGTTAATGCAATTGAATATTCGAGTGTATATATATATATATATATATATATATATATATATATATACAAACTTTCTCTAAATTGATTGATTAACTTCATAAAGTGCACTACTAGTAGTTAGTTATTAGTCGTAGGTAGAAGAAATTTGAACACACAAAGATATTGAATAAAACTGTCAGAATTTTAACCGTTACGTTCTCTTTTACAGATTTTCGTTCTTAATTCAATCAAAAGTAAAACTTATCGTGAATGTGCATTACGAGTAGTTAATCTGTAGATGTTATTGCAGACTCTTTTGTAAAGAGATGGTCCAGTGGAAAATCGACGTTAACTACCCAGTCTTAAAAGAGTAATCCTTAAAATTGGCGAAACCTCATTCATCTAGCTTCAGATGTGCTTTTCCAGAAAACAGCAATAAATCTCAACGTGGTTTAATGAAAAGCAGGACGTAATAAACCGGTTAATTAATTAAAATCCATCTCTGGAACATTGGGAGAGAAGCAGGAAAAGAGGAAACGCAAAAAAGAGAGCAAATAAGCTTTATATAAAGGAGCTAAAGCGGGCAGTAAGAGTTTGTCTTGAAAAACCTGCTTGCCAGAAATTGATCAGGTGTATCGCGTTAAATAATAAAACATGTAGTGTTGGGACGGAATTAATGTTTTTTAAATAACCTCCAAAGGAGTAATTAATTAAGATTTCCGTTTCTTTTCGGCAAGAATATGTAGGTAAACAGCGAGTGCATTTACTGTGAAAAATGATATTAGTTGATTTAGAAACTGTTGCATAAACCATTTTTTGAGTTTATGCGACAAAGATTGTGGGTAGTTATCCAGAAGAAACTTGTTGCATATTCCTGCTAAATTTAAATTTTTGTTTCAAATATTGCATCCAACAATTATAATAGCAAATGAGGGTTAATTAATATGCGATTATACTTTCCTTTTTCAGCAATTTATTCCGGAAACAAAACATAAATTAAAAATTTATGGTTCATTTTTTAAAAAGTCCAAAAAGAGTTATGGTTGTGTAATGAATTTTAATAAAAAAACAGTCATAGTAGTAAGATTTGTCAATATCATCAATAGATTTATCCTAAAGAATTTTTTTAATGATTTACTTTAAAAAAATTGGAAAAGCTTTCGGATTTCGATGCTATTGAATTTTGATTAACTACGGATTTCAAGCAAAGCAAATAGAGCAATAATAAATCATATATAATGTGATAATTTACAATTTAATCAAAAATTTATATAAAATGTTTAAATCGAAAGAAATTTTTTAAAATTATTTTTCCTTGTAATTTTGGAAAGGATAATGGAAATATACTTATCCCAAAGTTTTATTGTCTGAATGAATTTCCCATTTTAAAGACTCTCCCTTTTAATTCATAGCGAAAAAAACGCCTGTTTCTTTGTCTGTTCGTTGAAAAAAGTAATGCAGACAGTCGGCGTAAATTGGATTAGTTCAATAATTTTTTTTGAAAGGACCGCATAGATGTTTGAGTTCTAAAATTTCTGTATATTAATATCTAGTCAGATTTTGAAGCACGGAATAAAAATGAAACATTTCATCTTTGTTATCTGCTACCATCATAATGCGAAATGTGGCTCCAGTTCTGCTACTAAAACTTGATTGATGAAAATACAACTTTTGATAACAGCAATATTTATAAAAAAAAATAATTTATTTCTGATCAGAATATTATTTTTCCTTTTCATGAACAAAGTGAAAGTACTGATTCTTGAAGAGTGAAAATTTTCAAAAAATAAATTTTACCTTTTTATACTTAAAAAAAGCTAGCTTTCAAAGCTTTTATATTATTTTAATATGTTTTAACACACTCTCATTTTAAAGAAAAAATAATCCTTTGACCAGAGGGTGTTACAATTATTATAACAGCTTCTGGTCAAAGCAATCTTGGAAGAATTTAGTTATCACCTGAGTTAGATGTCTTTAGCTCTAGTTTAGGGAAATAGGTTCTCTCCAGGTGGATTTTCAAAGGGACCTGGCCCGCATTTGAGATTCTGTTGGAGAAAAAGCATAAGAACTTCCGACTGTCTGTTCAATAGTAGACGGCAATAAGTTACTAAAGATCACATTGGTCTGCAATTTTTTGAATAATGCTGGGACAGAGCATATTTTGAGAATAGAATTTGAAACATTACAATGGAAATTCCTCCATTTTGCGACGCTTTAACAAAATAGTCTATTTATGGATTAATATTGTACTTGTTATCGATAAAGGAAATTTCCATTAAAGACGGAAAAAATGCTGAAATTCATATGCTTGTGTTGTCAATTTTATGTTAGTTTATAGTTAATTCAAAAGAATGTCCGTGAACTTTCAACGGTTGATAGATTTCAACGTTTAACGGAATCAAATATTCGCAGTTGACACTTTTATGCAGAATTCGATTTAAAAATATTTAGATTTAATAAACAGAGTAATGATGCGGTACTCGTCTTCATCACAAATTATAGTTTTCTTGATTTCTTCGAATTTTTTTCAAACACTAGGTTTTTATTATCTAGCATTTCTCCTCATCAACTCAAATAACTGCAGATGTATCTGGCAATAGAAATGGAACAAACCTTGGAAATGGGACAATTGAAGACAGTTAAAAAAAGAATTTGCGGAAAATTCTTGTGGTTTCAAATTTCGTTGGTGGGAGAAAATTCGTAGAAATACAATGTAAAAAGTAACTACGAAAAGCAAACGAAAGAATATAAAACATGACAGTGCATTGAAGCATCGACCTGCATTAAGCACATTCATTTTTCTACATTCCACTTTTAATGTAGAAGGGTTTTTATTCCGGTAGTTATGTCTTGCAGTTTATGTATTTATTTTTAGTGTTATTTTAGTTCAATTGGGAATATAAAGTATATTCCTATCTCCGGTTCAGAAATTAGATAATGGGAATCTTTTGGGGTAGTATTGGGACTCGTTAGAATAGACACTTTGTATAATATTGGAATATAGTTGCAGATAATGTACATTAAAAAATATATCCATCTAATATGAATTTAAGACAATGCAGATATTTCGTGGCTGCTATAAAAATCAAAACCAGGGGACTTCTAAAGAAAAGCCACAGCGGCAATAGAATAATTCTGTTCATAGATAGATGTAAACAAGCTATTTGCCTCCGCTGAAAATACAATATTCGTCTTTTGCTGAAAACGTGTCTCTGACTCATCAATATTCTTGAAAGACAGCAAAACCAAAAAAGTTCACTCTCCCATACTTTGGTGTAAATATTGATAGTAAGTTATATTGGGAACGAAAGATTTTTAATATCTGCAGAACGTAAGAGGGTCATATAGAAGACCGTGATCTAGGGCATACT
>BGPR01033403.1:0-16995 GCA_013235015.1 Araneus ventricosus | reverse complement strand
AAAACAATCAACTAGAACAATTAGAATAAATTTAAAAATAAATATTTTAACTTAAACTTTAAACAAAAACAACAAAAAATTTATTTATGAACAATAAAATTTAGAGAATAAAATTTCAACAATGTTTAAGTAGCGCGCAATTGCAGCAGCAAAACAAAAAACAAAGAACAATGGAAATCAATATAATGCAAAGAAAGCCAAAAAAAATAAAGATAAACTCAGAGGTAATCGAAAAAACAAACAAGGAAATCATTCTAGTCCATTTTTTCAAGGGCAAAGGATTTTATTGGAAATGGATTCAAAATAATAATTGGGAATTTTTTCTGTTAGAAGCTAGCATTACGCCCAACATAGCTTCTCTTAGCTCGAAATTTCCGAAACAAAAGACAAAGGAGATCTGTACATCAAAAAGCATTATTTCAATAGAAAGAGGAAAAACAATACAAAAACATCAAAAATACTAATAAGATTTATTTTAAAATAGCAGCCATCTGGCTTTTTTAAAGTTAGCCATCATAAATATAAACTTATCCCATGCCCAGAGTAGAGAAAAAATGTCTTCTCATAATTACAAACCCACGCTAACTTTCTTTTAAAAGGAGGTATTATGAAATTATAAAGGAAACACTAGTCCCATGGCGCCATCTATATTCGAAAAACAAAACAGAAGAAATAAAAGAGTAAAGCTTAGAAGAAGAAGTAAACTTGTAAAGACATGGTCACCCCTATGACCCCTATGAAGTCCTCAGAGTTCGGGATAAGATAACAAGGGAAATCACAATACACACAATTTTTGAAATGAGCCTCGAGTCATATACCCTATAATCAGTGACGGCTCGTGGGCTCAGAAAATAGTAGGGCTACAAGACAATATTTATCAAAATAATGCATTTTTAAAAAGCTACTTTTTTTTCAGAAGGCCAAATTTTTTAATTCCAAAGCCAGATATGAAATTTCTTACTTTTCAAACAAATTAAGTATCCAGCATATGACATTTACTACTAGTTTTACTAACAGAAAGTTAAGTGAATGTTCATGTGACAATTTTGTTGACGAAAAAAAAAAAAAATCAAAGCTCCACATACACACTTCTCTTCTTTTTCTTTTCACTCGATAACACTCTTCCAAAAATGAATATCTTTTTCAAAAGAAATCTAGCCTTCTATCAAGAGAAAATAAATAATCAATCAACCAGATGTGTTTCTGTCGACGCAATACAAACCGAAACCAAAACCCATAAACAGCCAATGAGATTACTACTTTGTGTGAGAATGAGGAAGAAAAGAAAAATATATTATAAAGAGCATCTCTTTCTCGTTTATTTGGCTCCGTGCAAGAAGAGCTGCTCGGCATTGCAGCCCATAGCCCGTCTAAGTTAAAGTTAGAAAGGGTTGCTTTTCCTCTCCGTATTTTCTGCGCTGAGAAAGGATTTCTGGAGGAGGCAGAGTGACTTGTAGCTCACACCTGCGTCTCTCTTCGTTTGGATTCATTTTATGTCTTTTTTCCAATTTTTTATTACTTTTTTTGCATTTTCGAAAGTAATTGAACTCTGAGGATGGAAAAGTAAGAAAATAAGGTTAAAAATGAAAAGTACAAGTTTAAAAAATAATTTTAGAGGGTTCTGCAGCTCTGCAGCCCTAATGGAAGAGCCGCCACCGCATCTAATGCCTTGCAAAGTAAATAAGTTTTCTGTAAACAGAAAAAGCCTCTCTCTGAGAAGAAAACTTTACACTCCCATTCCTTGCCTCAGAGAACTGGAAGGAAGAGACGCTTATGCTCGAATTTTGAAAAAAAGGGACAGTAAAGTCTCTTTAGTGCGTCGTTGCTCAAGGGACCACACCAAAGCGACATATATTTATATTAGAATCATGCAAAAATGTCCTTGACGCTGGGGAGGGGTTAAAAATAACTCCGCAACTTTGGTCTGCATCATTAACGAACGCATAAATCCGATTTCTGTTATGGTGTTAATGAACTCAGACAGGTTTTTTATATATAAATTGAGCGGAGTAGGAGTTTTATTTCTTTTTTATTTACGCCGATTCATTACCCTCACTTCAAGGATCAGTTGGAAGTTAGTGTCAATTGATTCACGAGCTCGGTTTTTCGTGGTACAAATTTAGAATACTTTCGTTTTTGTTAAAAGGGCTCTTTCTTTTTCGTACTTGAAATTGAATATTTAAATATTTTGCAGTTAATATTTTTTCCTTAACCGTCCTTATACTAAAAGTCTCCCTTTCCTTAATGATTTGAATTTGAGGTGCATGCTATTGTTAATATTTTCTTTCAGCATTTTTTTAAAATTTTGTATTTGGTAATGCATTTTTTTTTCTGTTAGTGGATTTTGCCTTATTTTTACTCGGGCGAAACGAAAGTAATTGTCAAAAGTAAGGCTATTATTAAATGAAGGTTAGTGTCAATTGATTCATCAGTTTTGTTTTTCATGCCCTTTTTTATTTCCTAAGCACTCTGCCAATTGACATAAGAATTTCTACTACAACTTTCGTTAGTGAATCTGTGACAATGAGATATGTTTGGAGGGCTTAAAGCCCGTCTCAGACGGGCACAAATCTTCTACATTCCTGCTCAAAAAATTAGCAACAAACAGGAAAAGACGCGGTACACATGCAAAACGGTGAATTAAAAAATACAATTTACAGACGAGGTAGAGGTTGCATCGCCGGAATATGCAACCAAAATTAGCATAATAGGCAATCCCGCTGTCACACCGCAACGCCTTAAAAAGGGGCTTGCCGGACCTGTGCTTCAGTTCGCAAGCAGCGATAGTTCCGCGGAATCCGAGATTGCCAAAGCGGAAAGCTTGAGTAGAAGAAACCATTTGAAAGATGAGATGCGTCGGAGGGCTGTCGGAGCTGAATGTGAATCATAGTGTCATCCATAGGCTGTGGAAACATTACCAAAGGGATCAAAACGCCAGTAGAAGACGTGGGTCTGGACGCCGGAGAATCACCACAACGGCAGGCGATCGCTACCTGTTGCAATGTGCCAGACGCCGGAGGACACTAACAGCGCGACAGCTGGCGTCGCAGCTCTCTGCTGCTGCAGGAAGGCCCACATCCCTCCAAAGTGTGTCGCGGAGACTGCATGAAGGAGGACTGTTCGCACGACGACCTAATGTTTGTGCGCATTTGTCCAAAGCGCACGTCAGAGCGCGGTTGCATTGGGCCCGTGAAGTTGGACACCAGAGCAGTGGAGCCACGTACTCTTTACGGATGAGTCTCGATTTAACATCCAGAACGATTCCCGACGGGCAATGATATGGACACAGCCAGGGACACGCTATCGGGCGCCAAACATCGTCGAAAGAGACCATTACAGAGATGGCGGTTTACTTGCCTGGGCAGGGGTAGCAACGAACGGCCGAACCGACTTCTACCTGTTCGATGGGTGTTCCGTCACAGTTGTTCGATATCGCGACGAAATCCTACACCCTCTTATGCGGCCTTTTATCGCTGCAATGGATTCCGACGCGATATTTATGGACGATAACACCCGCCCGCATAGAGCACAATTGGTGTGGAGTTATCTGGAGAGTGAAAACATTCCGCAGGTTGTGTGGCCTGCTAGATCACTGGACCTGAATCCCATAGAGCATGTGTGGGACATGTCGGGTTTAGTTTAGTTTAGTTTAGTTATATTAACGTCCCGTTTTGAAGCAACACGAGGGCTATTTTGGGACGGACCTCGAAATTTTGAACCTCGGTCAGATGACGAGGACGACACCTGAGCTGGCACCCCCCTCTCCAAACTTCCACGCCACACCAACGGGAGGACGTTTGACCACTACGTATGATTTAACGTGCAACAGGCCCCATACACGACGGATCTTCAGTGGAATCGGGTTTCGATCCTGGAACCCTCCGGCCCCAAAGCCGAGACCTTACCACTAGGCCACCGCGGCCCTAGGGACATGTCGGGAAGACGGATACAATCCACGAGTTCCAACAAGCCTTACTACTAGAATGGGCATTCCTGCTACAACAAGCGATCAACGCACTATTGCCAGCCGTTGTCAGGCATGCATTTCAGCTAGAGGGTATGAATACCCCTTATTTAATGTGTGGTTCTCTTTGCACATTCTGCCTACCAATCTGGGCTGTCGTGCCACGACAGCCTTAATATATGTGTTTTTGTTTATCTTTGCTTTATTTTTTGATATGTGGTCTAGTAATGCCACACCTACCTCGTGTGCAACGTTCACGCACATCCATTAAATGGTTTTGTTTTATTCCGAGTTTTGCCTTTGTTGCTTATTTTTTGAGCAGGAGTGTAGTTAAACAGAAGGGCACACTATTGAATCTGTTTGTATTTTAAATCAATTTAATACAATACATAGAAATTAAAATGACTTCTTAATTACAATTGATCTTCCTGATTTTTCTTCTTTTTTCGGAAGTTTGCAGGTAAACGCTCGAATTTTAATTTTGTTTCGAAAAAATAAATTTGCTAGTTTTGACTCCCACATCGTTTGGTTTTGGATTCTGATAAAATCACAATGAATTGAAATTATATTCTTGAGGGTTTTTTTCCTCAATGTCATGAAAGCAAAGAAATCCTTAATTATTTTGATGACTTTTAACGATTCGTGAAAATATGGTGGAATGATTTTTAATTATTTCAATATTAATATTCAAATTATTTCATTTTCGTCAGGTAAATATCCTCAATTTAATCTCCAATTTTACTAATTTTAGATGGAATTAAATTCATGCCATTATTCGCGTGATCATTATATGAGTCGTTCAGAAGCCAATTCTGATAAGTCCAGAAAAAAATGAGAAAATTCATGTTTTTTAATATGTGGCGGCCTCTCGAACCCTTACATTTTTCACCTCTCACTTTGTCATGAGGCGGCAGGTGGAATTTTTATTCTTACATGAAGGATGCTAAATAGGTGCAACTCTGCGCGCGCACTCTTTATCCAGATATATATAGAAGTGCCTTCTTCATTCCCGCAGTCCAGCCCAGACCAAGACCAAGAGAGAGAATGCCAGCAGCGTAAAGCCACCCCACATCGGTAATGTACAAGCCTCTGTGTGATAGCACTGATGACAGCCGTTCTGCCTGAACGGAGTTGGAGCCTTTTTCAACGGATTCCCTTCATCTGAAGTTGCACGCGACTTGTTAATCATCAGCTACTCTAATCTAAATGTACCGATGGTACTTTTGGTTTCGCACTGAATGAGTTCCTCTTCTCGCTCAAGGATATTTGTGTACGATAACTTTCCTGATACGAGATGTGTCATCTGCAGATTCATTTTTGATTTAAATATTTTTTTAATGTTCTAAACGACAATTTCATGTTTGCACCGTGAAATAAATTCTTGTTTATAAATCTCTTGCCTGGAATATCACTTAGCAACTTTACTGATCTGAGTCATTAATGAAGTGAGGTATTTTGAGGCATCCTCTACCCCCCTTCAAATACAATAATTTTTAACATTTTTGGTTTATTAATTTGAACAGAGAACGTATATAAGTCTTCTATTGAAGTAACGAGTGAATCTTTTAACAACTAAAAATGTTATTAATTCCATCAAAATGTACAAAAACTAGAATACATAAAAAACATAAGAACAGTTAAGACAGTGCGCAGTTGGGGTCCGCATCGTAGATTTTTCCTGAAAACGTCCCTATCACAGACCCTTGCTATCTGCGATAAACTTGTGATTTATCTATTCTTTAACCATTACACTACTCTGTGTAAATATTGTATTAAAGGGATTGATAATTGAATTGCATATTAATACGAAATACTTACTTTATGATTTTATCTCGACGTTTTTACGAAAATTCTACAGTGCGGACCCGAACTGAACCTTTCTTATGTTTTTTCATAAAATTAGTTAGATTATATTATTTTTATAAAGGATCAATGTTTTATTTTATAATCAAATGTAAAAATGATGTGGAAAACTGAAAAGAAAAAGGTCTTTTCGTTTATTATGCTGTATTTAAAGCAATAACATCCTCCCCCCCCAAATTGATAAGAAATATGGCAATTTTCTAAATATAAAATTAAATTTATTCTGGAGAATATCGTGGTTCTGGTACAGATAAATTAGGACAAATAAAGGAGACTTATGGTAAACTACAAATTTGAGCTTTAAATGACAAATTAATATTTTTAAATCAAGAATACGTTTGACGCAGTTGATAAATTTGGAGAAAAACTGACTATCTTGAGTGTAAGCTTGCTTAACGTCTAAATGTGAAGCAGAATCAGGGCAAATTTGGGACGGACCTCGGAATCTGGAATCTCACTTAGATTGCGAGGACAAAACTTGAGCCGTCACCCCTCTTCAAACTTCCGCACCACACCAACGGGAGGGCATTGTAACCGCGATGGATTTATCGAGTATCGGGTTTCGAACCTACGATCCTCCGTCCCGAAGGCGAGACTTTTGAGGCCCCCTAGATTCTCGAGGAACGAGGCGAACGCCTCTAATTCTGCAGCCAAACGAACGGTTCTCCACCGTTTCCTCGCGGCGGCCGTATCCAAACCTCGGCCTGTCACACGTGTGTGTTTTCTGACGCGAGCTATCATTTGTTTCTGCTTTCTAGTGCAAAAGAGTGGCGAATTCAAACAGTTGTTTCTGCGAAACTTTTGATACATTAGAAGTGTATAAATAAAAGATTCATTCCATTTATCTCGTACTTGGAAACGAAAAGTTTCATTAGATTTTTTTCCTGACATTCTTCCTGTTCAACTAAAAAAAAATGAAAGTTAAATTATAGGTTCTTAAAAATTTCTTTAAAGTAAGAAGGTAATCGAAAGATTTCCTGCTTTAATTTGAACCATATTAATTCCTTTTACCAAAGACGCAAATTTTTTCGAATTAATTGAGACACAATTTGTAACAAATGTGCCGTGCAGCTGCAAACGTGGTCTTCTCCAAATAAGAAAAATTTTAAGAAAAGTGGATTTTCTGTCACGTCTAGTCGAAATGAGATTTGAAAACTAAAGTGCGTGCATTCGAAGAGTTTCGGCAATGTATTCTAGTTATCAATTCATGATGGTGAAATGTTAAGAGGGTCAAATGGACATATAATCTTTAAAAAAACGTATTTTTGAAAAGAGGTGATGGTTACACAAATGGCTTATTTTAGTTATACTAACCTCTAGTTTTGAAGCATCAAGAGTACTATTTTCCGTCGTACTTCGTAATTTTGAACCGCGATCTCAAAAGGACAAAACAATCAATTTTAAGCGAGTAATTATTAAAATTAGGTTGTATTTGGGATAGTGTGTTCAATTATTTTAAACAATTTTATTTAAAAAGAAACAGAAAAATGTAAACATTTAACAAAAAAGCAATATAAAAGCAATATATAATGAGCTGAATGATGTGAAAACGAAATAAATGAAATTGCCAATATTTAAATGAATATTCACATCTGTGATATAAAACTGGAAAAAATCTATGGAAGTTCACGAATCATAAGCTCACTATCCAAGTAGTATTCTTTGATATATTTATCTTAAATTTCAAAAAATGTAGAACAGAACACAACAGGGCCAGATTAAGTCCTATATGAGCCCTTAGGCAAAACAATTTACGGGCCCTCCCTCCTCCATAACTACCAAGGTCAGATTTTTTTATTGATTTTCATTAAATATCTATATAAGCAGTTTTTATATAAATATAGTTATGAAAATTTTATATGATATTAATTGCTGGTCAGCTTCAAGAAAGTTTGTTTCATTATCTCGCGTTTAAAATAATTTAAATTTAAAAATCATTTTTTTAACAAAACGGTTAAAAAGCAATAAAATTTGTTTTAGTACATTCCAAATACTCATATAAAAAGTTTGACAGGGATGTTGACTCATGAGTCTATCCGCCAACTGTAAGAAAAAAGATTGACCATACATACCTGCAAGAGAAATTTAAAACATGAAAAATTTGCTAATAATAGTGTTTTGAAATTTAAGTGGTACTTAATTTTGATTTAACTACGTTTGAGTGCATAGCCATATAAACCATATAAAATTACAAAAATTAAATAATCCTCAAAATGCCAGAAAAATTTACGTTACTCATTTGCTCAAAAAAGGTGGATTGAACATAGCAAATTATACGAATCTCTCTTTTGCAATAAACAGAAATAAACTCTTATTCAGTGCAATTAACAATTCAACAAAATGATGACTTTTAGTGTCAAAACATGATTTCGGTCATAAAGTTTAGTTATCAGGCTGATCGGCCAGAATTTTAATCCTTATTCCTATCGAAGTTCAAAAATATTTGTTGCAAGCAGGACAGTTCTATTGCACAAACTTTTTAATTTTTGACATTCTCTCAAACGGTGAAGGATAAATAATTTTTAGTCTAGCAACATAAAGTTTTTATGACTTTTAGTACCACTGTTGCAATATAATTTTTCTCGATGAAATAAAGGCCACGATATTTTCCCCAGATGTTTATATTTTCACACCTGATTAGGCTACCTAATGTTTTGGATCGTCACGTTTAATGTTCAACAATAAGATTATGTCCAGGTTAGTTTTGATCAAGACGTTACAGTATGTCACAAATACTTCTGACCTAGGCCTCGGTGGTCTGGTGGCAGAGTCTCGACCTTGGAAAAGGAGGGTCACAGATTCGAGACAAGGTGAGGTTAGACGCCTCACTTTTAGTGTCGTGAATCCGGCCCAAGGATTCCTTTTCATCTGAGCGAGGTTCAGAATGAAGAGACAGTCCGAAAGTATCTTCGTATAACTCCAAAAAGGGATGTCAGTCGAACTAATTTAAACACAATAAACTGTTCTGTCATATTTCTTCGCTTCTTTTAAGCATTGACACATTTTTATGCAATATTTATAGAAACTATCTTGAGGGTGATGGAGAAGCCTGTGGATTCGAGATGGATGTCAATATAAATTCCATTTTCTGATAAGTGACTAAAATATTGTTCATTGTTGTTAAATCTTAGGTTGTTAATTATAAAACCTTAATGCTAGATTGGTGACCTATTGATAAAATTAGATTAATATATCAATTATTAAACCAATACTGGGTGCTGAAATATAAAACACATCAAATATACAATTTTACTGCATCTAAGAATGCACCTACCTTTACTGTTTATTGGCCGAAGATGCAGGCATAGCTGAAAACATTTTTTTACATTGCGTTGAACAAAATAATTTAAATATTAAAGAAAAACAAAGTGTTTAAATTCAAATATCTTTTATTAACATTTTTATGAATATTAAACTGGCAAGACTTTTAAGATAAGAATATTAATATAAGAAACTTTACTGTTGATGCACACAACATAATATAATTTATGAAATCACAAAATGATAAAGCAGATAGTATAAAAGATAGTATGCATAATGAAAAACAGATATATATTCTTTACCAAATGGTAAATGCATAAAACGAATACCTTCCATAACGGCCATTATGAAATTCAAATATATATTGGTCAAGAGATAAGACAGTTTTACAATGAAGTGCTCTTGTATGAACTGAACTGATTATATTCATTATATTCAATGTTCACATGTGATATTCTGTGTCACAAAAAAGGATATTGAATCAATATAACACACTTGAAGATTTTTTAAAATTTTCACTTGCAGCTAATGTTGGCATAGAAAACAGAAAAAGAGATATTGAATCAGTATAACACACTTGAAGATTTTTTTAAAATTTTCACTTGCAGCTGATGTTGGCATAAAAATCCAAGTTTTCTATGATTAGCATTTGTTTCGACAGATTTTCTTGCATATAAAATTTGAGCACGAATTTCAAAAGTAGCATCTCTCCTTCTCAAATTACAAAAATGGTAAAATGCAAAATCGCAAACAGCAAGCTTCGAAATGATCCACAGGTGATTTAATGAAAATCAATAAGGAACAGTGATGTGAAATATTGTCATTTCATCCCTACTCCATCATATCACACCACTTTCCATTTTTGGAAGCCATCACTGCTGTTCACTATATGAAATGCACATTATACCACAGTTATTTTGCAAACTTCTTTAGAAGAGTAGACATACATATAATAAAAACCGCCATTATCAACGTAAGAAATCAGCTTTAGTTCAGCACTAACTCAATTCGCCCTAGACAAAGGGAAGTCGGATCTCACAGCATAAGCCGCCTGTTGATTCCTTTTTAATCCAATGTTGTAGATCTTTAGTAGATTTTTTTACAAAGTAGATTTATTCTACTGTATGCACGTCTGAGAGGCCGAGAACCGAAAGGAAAATCCCAACGGTCTCGAGAACCTCCAAACGTGCGTCGGTTACTTTCAGAGAAAAAAACAGCAATCTCACTCAGACAAAGGAATACTTCCAGAGAGGAAACGCTTAAAACCTTTTACACAAAAATTCATCCGCGGTACAAGATGGCGAGTAAATAGTCCCGTTGAATAAATTTGATTTATAATTTAATAAAGTTGAAACATTAAATGAAAAGATATCAAATTCAAGACAAATAATATTTAAGTCGGTTACTAAGTAAATCATTAAGAAAAATTTAGATATTTAATGAAACTAAAAATTACCGTTTAAAATTCAAAAGTTGACAGAGATGCCACAAGATAATAAATAAACTTTGATGGCGCAGATTTAAATATTTAAAAATACTGATAAAACCGAAAAATGACGTAGATGCAATTTTTGCAATCTAACAATTTTCAACCTAAACCTATTGAAAAAAATGTTTATTCTTATTGAGATTTCGCCATATCCAAATCCTGTCAATTTCTTTTTATTTCTGCTGATTCAGAATAAATAAATATTTTTGTCTCACGTTTTTTTCGTTTGTTTTTGTTTTCTTCTAATGAGCGTCTCATTTTAACTGAAATTCTAGTTAATTTCCATCAAATAAACAGTTTAAATTCAGCATCATGTTTTAAAGTTCCTTTGCTAGGGATGTAAAGCTGCTAAGAACACTGGTTAGGTTTAGGTGAAGAACTAGTTCTAGACTGGGAACTGTTTTAATAAAATATTGAAATCCCAAAATTAAATATTGCGAAACTACTGAAAAGTTTACAATTCAGTTTAAATGCATAATAAGTAATCCGTAGGTCAGAAAAGTCCCAAATGCAGTCAAGAGGAAACTCTTTTTAAAATCAACTATTCCACATGCTGATAAATAAATTAAATCTTTCTTTTCCATTCGCTCGAGAATGCGGATTTCTTTATCTCTGTTAAACTCACTGAGCTGACGCTCTTCTATCAATAACGCAGACGTATTTTTAATTTCTGAAATATAATGTGGAATTCCTGAAGCAAATACTGTCAATGAAGACAAAAGAAAAACACCTGAGAAAGCGTTGCAGCCCATTTCTACCATCATATAAGGGAGAAAGTCATTGTCCAAACTAAATGATAACACAGTATACAAAGCAAAGAAGCCATTTAACAAAACTATGAACAAAGGTAAAGATAAGCTTCTTTTCAAAAGCCGTATTTTTTCTTCTACGATGTTGTAATTTCTTAACACATCACTGTAATCTGAATACTTTGTCTGCATATTCATACTTCGTAAATAAACATTAAACTGGCGGAGGATAAGACCGTAGCGATGTATTATCACGCAAAACGATAAGGCGATAAGACAAGGAATTTGCAGGAATGCTGTACAATAAATGTACTCGCCAATGAAAATAACGATCTTAATATGTGTCTTATCATGAAGTTCACTCCCGAAGCTGTAGAAATCAATCACCTCTTGCACTTCTTGCGCTACACATGTAAATACAGCTGCAAGAAATACTGGAGCAGTTAGAAACATCAAAATAATTAAATTCACCCCAAAAATATGATTGCTCTTCAAAGAATGCACTGATAGAAGCGGGAGAGACCCCAAAGATCGCACTAGAGCTTTTAGGTTTCTTTTTTGATGTATCACAGAACTCCACAATGTACAAGAAAAGATGTTGGTAAAAATGTAAGCAATCCCTAATTTAAAATCTCTTTGATAGTAGGTAGAAATAAAGCCACACAGAAGCAAATAAGAAATGAATGGAATAAATGAGATTGCTAAGTAGTAAGAAAAGAATTTTAGAATTATTCCACACAATTTTCCTTTACCCATAGGGTTGAGAGAAGTAATAATCCATAGTGGAACATCTACGGAAGAAATTTTTGATGATGTTTTCATTGGCAGGCTGCAACTGACTTAGTGTCTGAATTAGCTATATGGATTTAGCTGTTTCCAGTCCAGACTTCAACACAATAAGAATTTATTTCCACTCGAAGTTTCTTATACAAAACAAGACTCCAAATCTGTTTTTCAACAACCTCTGTTTGAAAACTCGAATGTTATGAAAGGCGTTGCTTCTTTCGTGCAAAGCAAACTAATCTCCTCCGTTTTTGCAGCGATATGAAGCAGAGCGGAAAAATATCGACCCAAAGTTTGCTTTTTGTTTCGCAAGCGAATATGCGGAAAATAAAGATAGCTATTAATGCATTGAACCGAAATAAAAAAGCTCGCGTCATAATAGAATCGATATTTTGATCAGATTTCTTTTGTGAAGAGAGGAAGAACATAACTCCAGAGTAATTATGTATATATATGTATAAAGATAATCCATTAACGCTATTTAATCTAAAAGCTTTTGGAAGCACTGGAAAACAGGTAAATGTTTTCAAAAAGATAATGTGATGGAAATTACTCAATCAATATTTAGAAGGAAACTTTTCATTCATTTTCATTGTTGGAAATTTACATTAATTACCATTGTTCTCTTCCGAATATTGCGATAGTTCTGTCCTCATATGTTGTCATCTCAGATTTTATAAAAATCTCACACTGAAGTAAAATACCTCTTACAAAAATTCAACAGAACGTGGACAGTTTTCTTATTTTCTTTCAATGAATATTTTAACAAAACACGCCAATTCAGAACATTTAAAAAAGAAGTGTTCAAAATATCCCATTTTATATCTGAAGTATGAAATTTGTTTAGGAGACTTATGAGCATTCTATCTAAGAAACTCCAGCCAATTCTAGACGTGGTTGTTCTTTGTCCAAAACCAGCGGGAGTGGTCTCCCCGAAACCTTCTGGCATACGTACTAACATGGGTGAAGAAAGTGGTAATAAAAGCGGTGGTAATGCACTGAATTCCCTAACTCAGGTGGGGGGGGGACGAGCCTTTTTTGCGTCGTAGAATGGTGAAAAAAAACCGAACATGCAATTTGAACGCCTTTTTTTTAACCGATTGAAACGAAAATTGGACACAGATATAAAATTAAGATAAGAAGACCACATATAAAATTACATTTATCTAATGATTGAATTTAGAAGTTATAATGTTCACAAGTATGCGATTATACAGACAGTAACCCCTTTGACGTATTTGGTTTAAAATTTGATGCGGACCTACATTCTTAATGATAAAAATATGTACTGAATTTTATCTATCTAGCTATTTAAGTTTTTGAACCATCGTATTCACATGAACACGGACAGACAAACTTCCCTCGGATGGATTTTGTCGAGAATTCGATAGAAACCTACAAATTATGTGTAGAGATCACATACCAAATTTTCGGGATATCCTGTTCGCAGAAAAAACTCCGATCCATGCCCTTGTTGCTGATGTCATTACAGCACCTGTACCAGTTGGATGGACATGGGACAACATATTCACAGACAGACAGACAGACCAACCAATAGACAGACATAATTCCAAAATTGTGTTTTTCGGACTCAGGGAGGTCTAAAACATGAATATTCGTCAAAATCTCGAGTTCGAATTTTTTGACCATTACAATTCTTTCTCTTTGTAAACTTCGCATACGAGAAAGTAAAAAGAGTCTTCTACTAGTCCGGACACCAATCCGACTTTAACTTCAGCCATCCTTTCCCGACGAACTATGTTTTAGCAATTTAAACTACTCCCTTGAGTGAAAATGAAATAAACAAAGTTTGCAAGAATCCCTTCCTTTCTTATACCAAGGGTCGGCAATCTTCCGCAGTTTTAATGCATCATTGCGTCTCTTTTTTAGTTAGAAAATAATACATATAACAAATTAAAATATTAAGTTTAAGTAAAAGAAGATATTCATAACAATATTTCATGAAAACAGTCTGTTCTACCTCTTATTCTTGTTTAGCTCCAAATCCTTTCATTTGGAGTTACAGAAATCTACTTTTGCTGCACAACATAATAGAATAATAGAATATCTTAAATAGTTTTTGATAGTTGAATTAAAAACTTATGAACTCGCACTTCTGTTTATTTTCGGATCAATATATTTTTACGAACATGAAATTTAAAACAAAATATCAACTAAGGAGTCAGCTGAAAATTGTGCGTTTGTCGTTTTGCTTGAAAATGAAAATGACGTCATACCTCCAGAAATCCCTATTAGAAATCTCAAAGGACCACTATATATTGGCTTTATTTTATTGTGAAGTATATATTTTAATTTAATTGTTCATTCGAGTTGAATATATCATAACATATTTGAAATGACTGCATACTGAGTGCCGTAAGGAAAATGATAATCTATACACAAGAATGTTTAAAATCAGTTGATTTTACTTTAATCATTTTATTGTATAATTACTACTCTACGAAGATGCCTCATAAATAATTGAATGGCGGGGTATTTTATATAGCACCTTTAAGCAAAGCACAAATAAGATAATTTTAACAACAACAAAAACATTTTAGACTCTGTTTTAAAAAAATTATATTTTGTAATTAAAATTGATGACTTGCGGCTCCGTCCCAGATAGCAAGCACATTTGCAGCAAGTGTGATTTTTTCTGGATATTATCTTGTGATGCCAAACGTGACGCGACAAGTTTGCAACGAAACTCCTGCAAAGTAATAAAGCATAATCAATCAAACTCCTTGCAATGCATGTTTGCTGTGAAGTTGATACGGCACACTTACACACCACGACCTGGATACCATTGCATATATCTGCTTTCGATTCTTTGTCTCTGTTTTAAAAAAAACATCGGGTTTTTAATAACATCTTCTAGACCGGCCTTCTTTTTATTGATTCAATAAATCAATGATAATTTCAAAAAAACTAATTAGGTATTTTTCTAAAAAAATACTACTTTTGAAAAATTCCCATCCCAACTTTTACTAAATATAGAACTCGCACTTTAAAGAAAACTATTTATCACCTTTTTCTTAATGTTGAAATTTTAACGTTTATAAGAAAATTAAAATTAAACCTAAAAAAACAGTCAATGTTTTTTGAAAAATAATAGCTTACTTTGTGTCCCATATTTTTGAAAGTAATTACTTTTGAACCATAATTTAATAATTTATTCCAATAGCAAAACGCATTCATTAGCGAAAATCACTCTCTCTTTGACTTCAAATCATACTCTCAAAATTATAAACAAATTAAATCAAGAAGACAATTAAAAATAACATGTAGCGCAATCTATCGTCGGTGGTCGAAGTCTCACTAGTGTGTGGTTAAGGCGACATTTTGGTAACCGAGTTGTCCAGGGTTCGAATGTAAGGTTCGTATGCGTATTCTCGTTTTGCTACTGGTTTGCAATGAACTTGGCGCGACAGGTTTACATCAAGTTTGTCGTATGGTGTCTTCGAAGTTTGCGATAACTTGTTTCAAACTTGTTATGAACTTAAGGTCTTGCTGTGTCAAACTTGCAGACATACAGAGCTAGACTGCTGCAACTTTGTTTCAAACTGAAATTGCTACATTTAGTAAGTATTATTTTGGAAAACACAATTCCAAAAATTGCTCTTTACGAAAAAAGTTTTCCGACCCTTGCCCTATACCTTTTCATCGAGGTTTTAGTACTGAACATTTCAGTGCAGGTCTCGGCAACAGTTCTGTTTGTGATTTGGATATAAAAATCTGCCATACGTAATTTAGATTTGAATGTGGAAAGGCGTGTAATGTTCAGCATCGAAAAACATCCATTTTTACTTTCTCGTATACGAAGTAGACAAAGAGAAAGTATTGTAATCGCCAAAAAATTCGAACTCGAGATTCAGATGAATCGCCACGTTTTAGACCTCCATGAGTTCGAAAAACACAATTTTGGAATTATGTCTGTCTATCTGTCTATGAACGCGATAACTTTAAAATTATTAGAGGTACAGGGATGAAATACGGTGTGTGATCTTTAAACATAACAGGTTTCTATCAAATTTTGGACAAAATCCGGCCACGGGAAGTCTGTCTGGCCGTCTGGTTCTCGTTCATGTGAATACAATAAATCAAAAACCTAAACAGATAGATGGATAAATATTGGTACACAGTTTTATCATCAGGAATGTACTTTCCGATCAAATTTTGGACCAAATCCGTCAAAGTGTTGACTCTCTGTCGGTATGTATAATTGAATAGTTGTAAACGCTATAACTCCTTAACGCAATTATTTAGATGAATGAAATTTATTAAGTAGACTTCTAATCTCAATTGTATATTTGTGTCCAATTTTTGTTTTAATCGGTTAAAAAAAGTTGTTCAAATCGCATTTTCAATTTTCTTACTATGACGCAACGTCATTTTGTGTCTTGGCGATACTTGTGGCCTTGGCGTGTGCTGAGGGAAACTCGTAGATACTCATGGCATTCTGAGTTACAGAAGGATCGAATTTTTTAGGAAGGGAAATGACACCTTATAATACATCTTTTTGAAAGTTTAGGAAAGACCACGCCGATGGTTAATTTCCTACTTAATAGCATCAATAGGGATACAAAATTTCGATCTCCGAATCACCATTTTAAGGGGCGTGTCCTCCTTTTGCATAACGGTTTTAAATTCATCCCCTGTGATTCAAGGATGTGAGATAAGTTGCGTTGTTCTTCTGCTTGAATTGTTAGATTAAGATTACTCATGTGTCGTCTCGATTTAAAAACTCTCAAAATCTTCTGTGAAGCGTCCCCCAGAAATCCGAAACAAAATTAGGCAGCGAAATTATCTTCGGACACTCTTGTAAAGACATGGAGCTTAAAAACAATCAACTAGAACAATTAGAATAAATTTAAAAATAAATATTT
>BGPR01033402.1:0-16995 GCA_013235015.1 Araneus ventricosus | reverse complement strand
AAAACAATCAACTAGAACAATTAGAATAAATTTAAAAATAAATATTTTAACTTAAACTTTAAACAAAAACAACAAAAAATTTATTTATGAACAATAAAATTTAGAGAATAAAATTTCAACAATGTTTAAGTAGCGCGCAATTGCAGCAGCAAAACAAAAAACAAAGAACAATGGAAATCAATATAATGCAAAGAAAGCCAAAAAAAATAAAGATAAACTCAGAGGTAATCGAAAAAACAAACAAGGAAATCATTCTAGTCCATTTTTTCAAGGGCAAAGGATTTTATTGGAAATGGATTCAAAATAATAATTGGGAATTTTTTCTGTTAGAAGCTAGCATTACGCCCAACATAGCTTCTCTTAGCTCGAAATTTCCGAAACAAAAGACAAAGGAGATCTGTACATCAAAAAGCATTATTTCAATAGAAAGAGGAAAAACAATACAAAAACATCAAAAATACTAATAAGATTTATTTTAAAATAGCAGCCATCTGGCTTTTTTAAAGTTAGCCATCATAAATATAAACTTATCCCATGCCCAGAGTAGAGAAAAAATGTCTTCTCATAATTACAAACCCACGCTAACTTTCTTTTAAAAGGAGGTATTATGAAATTATAAAGGAAACACTAGTCCCATGGCGCCATCTATATTCGAAAAACAAAACAGAAGAAATAAAAGAGTAAAGCTTAGAAGAAGAAGTAAACTTGTAAAGACATGGTCACCCCTATGACCCCTATGAAGTCCTCAGAGTTCGGGATAAGATAACAAGGGAAATCACAATACACACAATTTTTGAAATGAGCCTCGAGTCATATACCCTATAATCAGTGACGGCTCGTGGGCTCAGAAAATAGTAGGGCTACAAGACAATATTTATCAAAATAATGCATTTTTAAAAAGCTACTTTTTTTTCAGAAGGCCAAATTTTTTAATTCCAAAGCCAGATATGAAATTTCTTACTTTTCAAACAAATTAAGTATCCAGCATATGACATTTACTACTAGTTTTACTAACAGAAAGTTAAGTGAATGTTCATGTGACAATTTTGTTGACGAAAAAAAAAAAAAATCAAAGCTCCACATACACACTTCTCTTCTTTTTCTTTTCACTCGATAACACTCTTCCAAAAATGAATATCTTTTTCAAAAGAAATCTAGCCTTCTATCAAGAGAAAATAAATAATCAATCAACCAGATGTGTTTCTGTCGACGCAATACAAACCGAAACCAAAACCCATAAACAGCCAATGAGATTACTACTTTGTGTGAGAATGAGGAAGAAAAGAAAAATATATTATAAAGAGCATCTCTTTCTCGTTTATTTGGCTCCGTGCAAGAAGAGCTGCTCGGCATTGCAGCCCATAGCCCGTCTAAGTTAAAGTTAGAAAGGGTTGCTTTTCCTCTCCGTATTTTCTGCGCTGAGAAAGGATTTCTGGAGGAGGCAGAGTGACTTGTAGCTCACACCTGCGTCTCTCTTCGTTTGGATTCATTTTATGTCTTTTTTCCAATTTTTTATTACTTTTTTTGCATTTTCGAAAGTAATTGAACTCTGAGGATGGAAAAGTAAGAAAATAAGGTTAAAAATGAAAAGTACAAGTTTAAAAAATAATTTTAGAGGGTTCTGCAGCTCTGCAGCCCTAATGGAAGAGCCGCCACCGCATCTAATGCCTTGCAAAGTAAATAAGTTTTCTGTAAACAGAAAAAGCCTCTCTCTGAGAAGAAAACTTTACACTCCCATTCCTTGCCTCAGAGAACTGGAAGGAAGAGACGCTTATGCTCGAATTTTGAAAAAAAGGGACAGTAAAGTCTCTTTAGTGCGTCGTTGCTCAAGGGACCACACCAAAGCGACATATATTTATATTAGAATCATGCAAAAATGTCCTTGACGCTGGGGAGGGGTTAAAAATAACTCCGCAACTTTGGTCTGCATCATTAACGAACGCATAAATCCGATTTCTGTTATGGTGTTAATGAACTCAGACAGGTTTTTTATATATAAATTGAGCGGAGTAGGAGTTTTATTTCTTTTTTATTTACGCCGATTCATTACCCTCACTTCAAGGATCAGTTGGAAGTTAGTGTCAATTGATTCACGAGCTCGGTTTTTCGTGGTACAAATTTAGAATACTTTCGTTTTTGTTAAAAGGGCTCTTTCTTTTTCGTACTTGAAATTGAATATTTAAATATTTTGCAGTTAATATTTTTTCCTTAACCGTCCTTATACTAAAAGTCTCCCTTTCCTTAATGATTTGAATTTGAGGTGCATGCTATTGTTAATATTTTCTTTCAGCATTTTTTTAAAATTTTGTATTTGGTAATGCATTTTTTTTTCTGTTAGTGGATTTTGCCTTATTTTTACTCGGGCGAAACGAAAGTAATTGTCAAAAGTAAGGCTATTATTAAATGAAGGTTAGTGTCAATTGATTCATCAGTTTTGTTTTTCATGCCCTTTTTTATTTCCTAAGCACTCTGCCAATTGACATAAGAATTTCTACTACAACTTTCGTTAGTGAATCTGTGACAATGAGATATGTTTGGAGGGCTTAAAGCCCGTCTCAGACGGGCACAAATCTTCTACATTCCTGCTCAAAAAATTAGCAACAAACAGGAAAAGACGCGGTACACATGCAAAACGGTGAATTAAAAAATACAATTTACAGACGAGGTAGAGGTTGCATCGCCGGAATATGCAACCAAAATTAGCATAATAGGCAATCCCGCTGTCACACCGCAACGCCTTAAAAAGGGGCTTGCCGGACCTGTGCTTCAGTTCGCAAGCAGCGATAGTTCCGCGGAATCCGAGATTGCCAAAGCGGAAAGCTTGAGTAGAAGAAACCATTTGAAAGATGAGATGCGTCGGAGGGCTGTCGGAGCTGAATGTGAATCATAGTGTCATCCATAGGCTGTGGAAACATTACCAAAGGGATCAAAACGCCAGTAGAAGACGTGGGTCTGGACGCCGGAGAATCACCACAACGGCAGGCGATCGCTACCTGTTGCAATGTGCCAGACGCCGGAGGACACTAACAGCGCGACAGCTGGCGTCGCAGCTCTCTGCTGCTGCAGGAAGGCCCACATCCCTCCAAAGTGTGTCGCGGAGACTGCATGAAGGAGGACTGTTCGCACGACGACCTAATGTTTGTGCGCATTTGTCCAAAGCGCACGTCAGAGCGCGGTTGCATTGGGCCCGTGAAGTTGGACACCAGAGCAGTGGAGCCACGTACTCTTTACGGATGAGTCTCGATTTAACATCCAGAACGATTCCCGACGGGCAATGATATGGACACAGCCAGGGACACGCTATCGGGCGCCAAACATCGTCGAAAGAGACCATTACAGAGATGGCGGTTTACTTGCCTGGGCAGGGGTAGCAACGAACGGCCGAACCGACTTCTACCTGTTCGATGGGTGTTCCGTCACAGTTGTTCGATATCGCGACGAAATCCTACACCCTCTTATGCGGCCTTTTATCGCTGCAATGGATTCCGACGCGATATTTATGGACGATAACACCCGCCCGCATAGAGCACAATTGGTGTGGAGTTATCTGGAGAGTGAAAACATTCCGCAGGTTGTGTGGCCTGCTAGATCACTGGACCTGAATCCCATAGAGCATGTGTGGGACATGTCGGGTTTAGTTTAGTTTAGTTTAGTTATATTAACGTCCCGTTTTGAAGCAACACGAGGGCTATTTTGGGACGGACCTCGAAATTTTGAACCTCGGTCAGATGACGAGGACGACACCTGAGCTGGCACCCCCCTCTCCAAACTTCCACGCCACACCAACGGGAGGACGTTTGACCACTACGTATGATTTAACGTGCAACAGGCCCCATACACGACGGATCTTCAGTGGAATCGGGTTTCGATCCTGGAACCCTCCGGCCCCAAAGCCGAGACCTTACCACTAGGCCACCGCGGCCCTAGGGACATGTCGGGAAGACGGATACAATCCACGAGTTCCAACAAGCCTTACTACTAGAATGGGCATTCCTGCTACAACAAGCGATCAACGCACTATTGCCAGCCGTTGTCAGGCATGCATTTCAGCTAGAGGGTATGAATACCCCTTATTTAATGTGTGGTTCTCTTTGCACATTCTGCCTACCAATTTGGGCTGTCGTGCCACGACGGCCTTAATATATGTGCTTTTGTTTATCTTTGCTTTATTTTTTGATATGTGGTCTAGTAATGCCACACCTACCTCGTGTGCAACGTTCACGCACATCCATTAAATGGTTTTGTTTTATTCTGAGTTTTGCCTTTGTTGCTTATTTTTTGAGCAGGAGTGTAGTTAAACAGAAGGGCACACTATTGAATCTGTTTGTATTTTAAATCAATTTAATACAATATATAGAAATTAAAATGACTTCTTAATTACAATTGATCTTCCTGATTTTTCTTCTTTTTTCGGAAGTTTGCAGGTAAACGCTCGAATTTTAATTTTGTTTCGAAAAAATAAATTTGCTAGTTTTGACTCCCACATCGTTTGGTTTTGGATTCTGATAAAATCACAATGAATTGAAATTATGTTCTTGAGAGTTTTTTCCTTCAATGTCATGAAAGCAAAGAAATCCTTAATTATTTTGATGACTTTTAACGATTCATGAAAATATGGTAGAATGATTTTTAATTATTTCAATAATAATATTCAAATTATTTCATTTTCGTCAGGTAAATATCCTCAATTTAATCTCCAATTTTACTAATTTTAGATGGAATTAAATTCATGCCATTATTCGCGTGATCATTATATGAGTCGTTCAGAAGCCAATGCTGATAAGTCCAGAAAAAGATGAGAAAATTCATGTTCTTTAATATGTGGCGGCCTCTCGAACCCTTACATTTTTCACCTCTCACTTTGTCATGAGGCGGCAGGTGGAATTTTTATTCTTACATGAAGGATGCTAAATAGGTGCAACTCTGCGCGCGCACTCTTTATCCAGATATATATAGAAGTGCCTTCTTCATTCCCGCAGTCCAGCCCAGACCAAGACCAAGAGAGAGAATGCCAGCAGCGTAAAGCCACCCCACATCGGTAATGTACAAGCCTCTGTGTGATAGCACTGATGACAGCCGTTCTGCCTGAACGGAGTTGGAGCCTTTTTCAACGGATTCCCTTCATCTGAAGTTGCACGCGACTTGTTAATCATCAGCTACTCTAATCTAAATGTACCGATGGTACTTTTGGTTTCGCACTGAATGAGTTCCTCTTCTCGCTCAAGGATATTTGTGTACGATAACTTTCCTGATACGAGATGTGTCATCTGCAGATTCATTTTTGATTTAAATATTTTTTTAATGTTCTAAACGACAATTTCATGTTTGCACCGTGAAATAAATTCTTGTTTATAAATCTCTTGCCTGGAATATCACTTAGCAACTTTACTGATCTGAGTCATTAATGAAGTGAGGTATTTTGAGGCATCCTCTACCCCCCTTCAAATACAATAATTTTTAACATTTTTGGTTTATTAATTTGAACAGAGAACGTATATAAGTCTTCTATTGAAGTAACGAGTGAATCTTTTAACAACTAAAAATGTTATTAATTCCATCAAAATGTACAAAAACTAGAATACATAAAAAACATAAGAACAGTTAAGACAGTGCGCAGTTGGGGTCCGCATCGTAGATTTTTCCTGAAAACGTCCCTATCACAGACCCTTGCTATCTGCGATAAACTTGTGATTTATCTATTCTTTAACCATTACACTACTCTGTGTAAATATTGTATTAAAGGGATTGATAATTGAATTGCATATTAATACGAAATACTTACTTTATGATTTTATCTCGACGTTTTTACGAAAATTCTACAGTGCGGACCCGAACTGAACCTTTCTTATGTTTTTTCATAAAATTAGTTAGATTATATTATTTTTATAAAGGATCAATGTTTTATTTTATAATCAAATGTAAAAATGATGTGGAAAACTGAAAAGAAAAAGGTCTTTTCGTTTATTATGCTGTATTTAAAGCAATAACATCCTCCCCCCCCAAATTGATAAGAAATATGGCAATTTTCTAAATATAAAATTAAATTTATTCTGGAGAATATCGTGGTTCTGGTACAGATAAATTAGGACAAATAAAGGAGACTTATGGTAAACTACAAATTTGAGCTTTAAATGACAAATTAATATTTTTAAATCAAGAATACGTTTGACGCAGTTGATAAATTTGGAGAAAAACTGACTATCTTGAGTGTAAGCTTGCTTAACGTCTAAATGTGAAGCAGAATCAGGGCAAATTTGGGACGGACCTCGGAATCTGGAATCTCACTTAGATTGCGAGGACAAAACTTGAGCCGTCACCCCTCTTCAAACTTCCGCACCACACCAACGGGAGGGCATTGTAACCGCGATGGATTTATCGAGTATCGGGTTTCGAACCTACGATCCTCCGTCCCGAAGGCGAGACTTTTGAGGCCCCCTAGATTCTCGAGGAACGAGGCGAACGCCTCTAATTCTGCAGCCAAACGAACGGTTCTCCACCGTTTCCTCGCGGCGGCCGTATCCAAACCTCGGCCTGTCACACGTGTGTGTTTTCTGACGCGAGCTATCATTTGTTTCTGCTTTCTAGTGCAAAAGAGTGGCGAATTCAAACAGTTGTTTCTGCGAAACTTTTGATACATTAGAAGTGTATAAATAAAAGATTCATTCCATTTATCTCGTACTTGGAAACGAAAAGTTTCATTAGATTTTTTTCCTGACATTCTTCCTGTTCAACTAAAAAAAAATGAAAGTTAAATTATAGGTTCTTAAAAATTTCTTTAAAGTAAGAAGGTAATCGAAAGATTTCCTGCTTTAATTTGAACCATATTAATTCCTTTTACCAAAGACGCAAATTTTTTCGAATTAATTGAGACACAATTTGTAACAAATGTGCCGTGCAGCTGCAAACGTGGTCTTCTCCAAATAAGAAAAATTTTAAGAAAAGTGGATTTTCTGTCACGTCTAGTCGAAATGAGATTTGAAAACTAAAGTGCGTGCATTCGAAGAGTTTCGGCAATGTATTCTAGTTATCAATTCATGATGGTGAAATGTTAAGAGGGTCAAATGGACATATAATCTTTAAAAAAACGTATTTTTGAAAAGAGGTGATGGTTACACAAATGGCTTATTTTAGTTATACTAACCTCTAGTTTTGAAGCATCAAGAGTACTATTTTCCGTCGTACTTCGTAATTTTGAACCGCGATCTCAAAAGGACAAAACAATCAATTTTAAGCGAGTAATTATTAAAATTAGGTTGTATTTGGGATAGTGTGTTCAATTATTTTAAACAATTTTATTTAAAAAGAAACAGAAAAATGTAAACATTTAACAAAAAAGCAATATAAAAGCAATATATAATGAGCTGAATGATGTGAAAACGAAATAAATGAAATTGCCAATATTTAAATGAATATTCACATCTGTGATATAAAACTGGAAAAAATCTATGGAAGTTCACGAATCATAAGCTCACTATCCAAGTAGTATTCTTTGATATATTTATCTTAAATTTCAAAAAATGTAGAACAGAACACAACAGGGCCAGATTAAGTCCTATATGAGCCCTTAGGCAAAACAATTTACGGGCCCTCCCTCCTCCATAACTACCAAGGTCAGATTTTTTTATTGATTTTCATTAAATATCTATATAAGCAGTTTTTATATAAATATAGTTATGAAAATTTTATATGATATTAATTGCTGGTCAGCTTCAAGAAAGTTTGTTTCATTATCTCGCGTTTAAAATAATTTAAATTTAAAAATCATTTTTTTAACAAAACGGTTAAAAAGCAATAAAATTTGTTTTAGTACATTCCAAATACTCATATAAAAAGTTTGACAGGGATGTTGACTCATGAGTCTATCCGCCAACTGTAAGAAAAAAGATTGACCATACATACCTGCAAGAGAAATTTAAAACATGAAAAATTTGCTAATAATAGTGTTTTGAAATTTAAGTGGTACTTAATTTTGATTTAACTACGTTTGAGTGCATAGCCATATAAACCATATAAAATTACAAAAATTAAATAATCCTCAAAATGCCAGAAAAATTTACGTTACTCATTTGCTCAAAAAAGGTGGATTGAACATAGCAAATTATACGAATCTCTCTTTTGCAATAAACAGAAATAAACTCTTATTCAGTGCAATTAACAATTCAACAAAATGATGACTTTTAGTGTCAAAACATGATTTCGGTCATAAAGTTTAGTTATCAGGCTGATCGGCCAGAATTTTAATCCTTATTCCTATCGAAGTTCAAAAATATTTGTTGCAAGCAGGACAGTTCTATTGCACAAACTTTTTAATTTTTGACATTCTCTCAAACGGTGAAGGATAAATAATTTTTAGTCTAGCAACATAAAGTTTTTATGACTTTTAGTACCACTGTTGCAATATAATTTTTCTCGATGAAATAAAGGCCACGATATTTTCCCCAGATGTTTATATTTTCACACCTGATTAGGCTACCTAATGTTTTGGATCGTCACGTTTAATGTTCAACAATAAGATTATGTCCAGGTTAGTTTTGATCAAGACGTTACAGTATGTCACAAATACTTCTGACCTAGGCCTCGGTGGTCTGGTGGCAGAGTCTCGACCTTGGAAAAGGAGGGTCACAGATTCGAGACAAGGTGAGGTTAGACGCCTCACTTTTAGTGTCGTGAATCCGGCCCAAGGATTCCTTTTCATCTGAGCGAGGTTCAGAATGAAGAGACAGTCCGAAAGTATCTTCGTATAACTCCAAAAAGGGATGTCAGTCGAACTAATTTAAACACAATAAACTGTTCTGTCATATTTCTTCGCTTCTTTTAAGCATTGACACATTTTTATGCAATATTTATAGAAACTATCTTGAGGGTGATGGAGAAGCCTGTGGATTCGAGATGGATGTCAATATAAATTCCATTTTCTGATAAGTGACTAAAATATTGTTCATTGTTGTTAAATCTTAGGTTGTTAATTATAAAACCTTAATGCTAGATTGGTGACCTATTGATAAAATTAGATTAATATATCAATTATTAAACCAATACTGGGTGCTGAAATATAAAACACATCAAATATACAATTTTACTGCATCTAAGAATGCACCTACCTTTACTGTTTATTGGCCGAAGATGCAGGCATAGCTGAAAACATTTTTTTACATTGCGTTGAACAAAATAATTTAAATATTAAAGAAAAACAAAGTGTTTAAATTCAAATATCTTTTATTAACATTTTTATGAATATTAAACTGGCAAGACTTTTAAGATAAGAATATTAATATAAGAAACTTTACTGTTGATGCACACAACATAATATAATTTATGAAATCACAAAATGATAAAGCAGATAGTATAAAAGATAGTATGCATAATGAAAAACAGATATATATTCTTTACCAAATGGTAAATGCATAAAACGAATACCTTCCATAACGGCCATTATGAAATTCAAATATATATTGGTCAAGAGATAAGACAGTTTTACAATGAAGTGCTCTTGTATGAACTGAACTGATTATATTCATTATATTCAATGTTCACATGTGATATTCTGTGTCACAAAAAAGGATATTGAATCAATATAACACACTTGAAGATTTTTTAAAATTTTCACTTGCAGCTAATGTTGGCATAGAAAACAGAAAAAGAGATATTGAATCAGTATAACACACTTGAAGATTTTTTTAAAATTTTCACTTGCAGCTGATGTTGGCATAAAAATCCAAGTTTTCTATGATTAGCATTTGTTTCGACAGATTTTCTTGCATATAAAATTTGAGCACGAATTTCAAAAGTAGCATCTCTCCTTCTCAAATTACAAAAATGGTAAAATGCAAAATCGCAAACAGCAAGCTTCGAAATGATCCACAGGTGATTTAATGAAAATCAATAAGGAACAGTGATGTGAAATATTGTCATTTCATCCCTACTCCATCATATCACACCACTTTCCATTTTTGGAAGCCATCACTGCTGTTCACTATATGAAATGCACATTATACCACAGTTATTTTGCAAACTTCTTTAGAAGAGTAGACATACATATAATAAAAACCGCCATTATCAACGTAAGAAATCAGCTTTAGTTCAGCACTAACTCAATTCGCCCTAGACAAAGGGAAGTCGGATCTCACAGCATAAGCCGCCTGTTGATTCCTTTTTAATCCAATGTTGTAGATCTTTAGTAGATTTTTTTACAAAGTAGATTTATTCTACTGTATGCACGTCTGAGAGGCCGAGAACCGAAAGGAAAATCCCAACGGTCTCGAGAACCTCCAAACGTGCGTCGGTTACTTTCAGAGAAAAAAACAGCAATCTCACTCAGACAAAGGAATACTTCCAGAGAGGAAACGCTTAAAACCTTTTACACAAAAATTCATCCGCGGTACAAGATGGCGAGTAAATAGTCCCGTTGAATAAATTTGATTTATAATTTAATAAAGTTGAAACATTAAATGAAAAGATATCAAATTCAAGACAAATAATATTTAAGTCGGTTACTAAGTAAATCATTAAGAAAAATTTAGATATTTAATGAAACTAAAAATTACCGTTTAAAATTCAAAAGTTGACAGAGATGCC
Source organism: Araneus ventricosus (assembly GCA_013235015.1). Lineage (NCBI taxonomy): Eukaryota > Metazoa > Arthropoda > Arachnida > Araneae > Araneidae > Araneus > Araneus ventricosus. Next base: position 6,420 of record BGPR01033402.1, on the reverse strand, counting down.
ACAAGATAATAAATAAACTTTGATGGCGCAGATTTAAATATTTAAAAATACTGATAAAACCGAAAAATGACGTAGATGCAATTTTTGCAATCTAACAATTTTCAACCTAAACCTATTGAAAAAAATGTTTATTCTTATTGAGATTTCGCCATATCCAAATCCTGTCAATTTCTTTTTATTTCTGCTGATTCAGAATAAATAAATATTTTTGTCTCACGTTTTTTTCGTTTGTTTTTGTTTTCTTCTAATGAGCGTCTCATTTTAACTGAAATTCTAGTTAATTTCCATCAAATAAACAGTTTAAATTCAGCATCATGTTTTAAAGTTCCTTTGCTAGGGATGTAAAGCTGCTAAGAACACTGGTTAGGTTTAGGTGAAGAACTAGTTCTAGACTGGGAACTGTTTTAATAAAATATTGAAATCCCAAAATTAAATATTGCGAAACTACTGAAAAGTTTACAATTCAGTTTAAATGCATAATAAGTAATCCGTAGGTCAGAAAAGTCCCAAATGCAGTCAAGAGGAAACTCTTTTTAAAATCAACTATTCCACATGCTGATAAATAAATTAAATCTTTCTTTTCCATTCGCTCGAGAATGCGGATTTCTTTATCTCTGTTAAACTCACTGAGCTGACGCTCTTCTATCAATAACGCAGACGTATTTTTAATTTCTGAAATATAATGTGGAATTCCTGAAGCAAATACTGTCAATGAAGACAAAAGAAAAACACCTGAGAAAGCGTTGCAGCCCATTTCTACCATCATATAAGGGAGAAAGTCATTGTCCAAACTAAATGATAACACAGTATACAAAGCAAAGAAGCCATTTAACAAAACTATGAACAAAGGTAAAGATAAGCTTCTTTTCAAAAGCCGTATTTTTTCTTCTACGATGTTGTAATTTCTTAACACATCACTGTAATCTGAATACTTTGTCTGCATATTCATACTTCGTAAATAAACATTAAACTGGCGGAGGATAAGACCGTAGCGATGTATTATCACGCAAAACGATAAGGCGATAAGACAAGGAATTTGCAGGAATGCTGTACAATAAATGTACTCGCCAATGAAAATAACGATCTTAATATGTGTCTTATCATGAAGTTCACTCCCGAAGCTGTAGAAATCAATCACCTCTTGCACTTCTTGCGCTACACATGTAAATACAGCTGCAAGAAATACTGGAGCAGTTAGAAACATCAAAATAATTAAATTCACCCCAAAAATATGATTGCTCTTCAAAGAATGCACTGATAGAAGCGGGAGAGACCCCAAAGATCGCACTAGAGCTTTTAGGTTTCTTTTTTGATGTATCACAGAACTCCACAATGTACAAGAAAAGATGTTGGTAAAAATGTAAGCAATCCCTAATTTAAAATCTCTTTGATAGTAGGTAGAAATAAAGCCACACAGAAGCAAATAAGAAATGAATGGAATAAATGAGATTGCTAAGTAGTAAGAAAAGAATTTTAGAATTATTCCACACAATTTTCCTTTACCCATAGGGTTGAGAGAAGTAATAATCCATAGTGGAACATCTACGGAAGAAATTTTTGATGATGTTTTCATTGGCAGGCTGCAACTGACTTAGTGTCTGAATTAGCTATATGGATTTAGCTGTTTCCAGTCCAGACTTCAACACAATAAGAATTTATTTCCACTCGAAGTTTCTTATACAAAACAAGACTCCAAATCTGTTTTTCAACAACCTCTGTTTGAAAACTCGAATGTTATGAAAGGCGTTGCTTCTTTCGTGCAAAGCAAACTAATCTCCTCCGTTTTTGCAGCGATATGAAGCAGAGCGGAAAAATATCGACCCAAAGTTTGCTTTTTGTTTCGCAAGCGAATATGCGGAAAATAAAGATAGCTATTAATGCATTGAACCGAAATAAAAAAGCTCGCGTCATAATAGAATCGATATTTTGATCAGATTTCTTTTGTGAAGAGAGGAAGAACATAACTCCAGAGTAATTATGTATATATATGTATAAAGATAATCCATTAACGCTATTTAATCTAAAAGCTTTTGGAAGCACTGGAAAACAGGTAAATGTTTTCAAAAAGATAATGTGATGGAAATTACTCAATCAATATTTAGAAGGAAACTTTTCATTCATTTTCATTGTTGGAAATTTACATTAATTACCATTGTTCTCTTCCGAATATTGCGATAGTTCTGTCCTCATATGTTGTCATCTCAGATTTTATAAAAATCTCACACTGAAGTAAAATACCTCTTACAAAAATTCAACAGAACGTGGACAGTTTTCTTATTTTCTTTCAATGAATATTTTAACAAAACACGCCAATTCAGAACATTTAAAAAAGAAGTGTTCAAAATATCCCATTTTATATCTGAAGTATGAAATTTGTTTAGGAGACTTATGAGCATTCTATCTAAGAAACTCCAGCCAATTCTAGACGTGGTTGTTCTTTGTCCAAAACCAGCGGGAGTGGTCTCCCCGAAACCTTCTGGCATACGTACTAACATGGGTGAAGAAAGTGGTAATAAAAGCGGTGGTAATGCACTGAATTCCCTAACTCAGGTGGGGGGGGGACGAGCCTTTTTTGCGTCGTAGAATGGTGAAAAAAAACCGAACATGCAATTTGAACGCCTTTTTTTTAACCGATTGAAACGAAAATTGGACACAGATATAAAATTAAGATAAGAAGACCACATATAAAATTACATTTATCTAATGATTGAATTTAGAAGTTATAATGTTCACAAGTATGCGATTATACAGACAGTAACCCCTTTGACGTATTTGGTTTAAAATTTGATGCGGACCTACATTCTTAATGATAAAAATATGTACTGAATTTTATCTATCTAGCTATTTAAGTTTTTGAACCATCGTATTCACATGAACACGGACAGACAAACTTCCCTCGGATGGATTTTGTCGAGAATTCGATAGAAACCTACAAATTATGTGTAGAGATCACATACCAAATTTTCGGGATATCCTGTTCGCAGAAAAAACTCCGATCCATGCCCTTGTTGCTGATGTCATTACAGCACCTGTACCAGTTGGATGGACATGGGACAACATATTCACAGACAGACAGACAGACCAACCAATAGACAGACATAATTCCAAAATTGTGTTTTTCGGACTCAGGGAGGTCTAAAACATGAATATTCGTCAAAATCTCGAGTTCGAATTTTTTGACCATTACAATTCTTTCTCTTTGTAAACTTCGCATACGAGAAAGTAAAAAGAGTCTTCTACTAGTCCGGACACCAATCCGACTTTAACTTCAGCCATCCTTTCCCGACGAACTATGTTTTAGCAATTTAAACTACTCCCTTGAGTGAAAATGAAATAAACAAAGTTTGCAAGAATCCCTTCCTTTCTTATACCAAGGGTCGGCAATCTTCCGCAGTTTTAATGCATCATTGCGTCTCTTTTTTAGTTAGAAAATAATACATATAACAAATTAAAATATTAAGTTTAAGTAAAAGAAGATATTCATAACAATATTTCATGAAAACAGTCTGTTCTACCTCTTATTCTTGTTTAGCTCCAAATCCTTTCATTTGGAGTTACAGAAATCTACTTTTGCTGCACAACATAATAGAATAATAGAATATCTTAAATAGTTTTTGATAGTTGAATTAAAAACTTATGAACTCGCACTTCTGTTTATTTTCGGATCAATATATTTTTACGAACATGAAATTTAAAACAAAATATCAACTAAGGAGTCAGCTGAAAATTGTGCGTTTGTCGTTTTGCTTGAAAATGAAAATGACGTCATACCTCCAGAAATCCCTATTAGAAATCTCAAAGGACCACTATATATTGGCTTTATTTTATTGTGAAGTATATATTTTAATTTAATTGTTCATTCGAGTTGAATATATCATAACATATTTGAAATGACTGCATACTGAGTGCCGTAAGGAAAATGATAATCTATACACAAGAATGTTTAAAATCAGTTGATTTTACTTTAATCATTTTATTGTATAATTACTACTCTACGAAGATGCCTCATAAATAATTGAATGGCGGGGTATTTTATATAGCACCTTTAAGCAAAGCACAAATAAGATAATTTTAACAACAACAAAAACATTTTAGACTCTGTTTTAAAAAAATTATATTTTGTAATTAAAATTGATGACTTGCGGCTCCGTCCCAGATAGCAAGCACATTTGCAGCAAGTGTGATTTTTTCTGGATATTATCTTGTGATGCCAAACGTGACGCGACAAGTTTGCAACGAAACTCCTGCAAAGTAATAAAGCATAATCAATCAAACTCCTTGCAATGCATGTTTGCTGTGAAGTTGATACGGCACACTTACACACCACGACCTGGATACCATTGCATATATCTGCTTTCGATTCTTTGTCTCTGTTTTAAAAAAAACATCGGGTTTTTAATAACATCTTCTAGACCGGCCTTCTTTTTATTGATTCAATAAATCAATGATAATTTCAAAAAAACTAATTAGGTATTTTTCTAAAAAAATACTACTTTTGAAAAATTCCCATCCCAACTTTTACTAAATATAGAACTCGCACTTTAAAGAAAACTATTTATCACCTTTTTCTTAATGTTGAAATTTTAACGTTTATAAGAAAATTAAAATTAAACCTAAAAAAACAGTCAATGTTTTTTGAAAAATAATAGCTTACTTTGTGTCCCATATTTTTGAAAGTAATTACTTTTGAACCATAATTTAATAATTTATTCCAATAGCAAAACGCATTCATTAGCGAAAATCACTCTCTCTTTGACTTCAAATCATACTCTCAAAATTATAAACAAATTAAATCAAGAAGACAATTAAAAATAACATGTAGCGCAATCTATCGTCGGTGGTCGAAGTCTCACTAGTGTGTGGTTAAGGCGACATTTTGGTAACCGAGTTGTCCAGGGTTCGAATGTAAGGTTCGTATGCGTATTCTCGTTTTGCTACTGGTTTGCAATGAACTTGGCGCGACAGGTTTACATCAAGTTTGTCGTATGGTGTCTTCGAAGTTTGCGATAACTTGTTTCAAACTTGTTATGAACTTAAGGTCTTGCTGTGTCAAACTTGCAGACATACAGAGCTAGACTGCTGCAACTTTGTTTCAAACTGAAATTGCTACATTTAGTAAGTATTATTTTGGAAAACACAATTCCAAAAATTGCTCTTTACGAAAAAAGTTTTCCGACCCTTGCCCTATACCTTTTCATCGAGGTTTTAGTACTGAACATTTCAGTGCAGGTCTCGGCAACAGTTCTGTTTGTGATTTGGATATAAAAATCTGCCATACGTAATTTAGATTTGAATGTGGAAAGGCGTGTAATGTTCAGCATCGAAAAACATCCATTTTTACTTTCTCGTATACGAAGTAGACAAAGAGAAAGTATTGTAATCGCCAAAAAATTCGAACTCGAGATTCAGATGAATCGCCACGTTTTAGACCTCCATGAGTTCGAAAAACACAATTTTGGAATTATGTCTGTCTATCTGTCTATGAACGCGATAACTTTAAAATTATTAGAGGTACAGGGATGAAATACGGTGTGTGATCTTTAAACATAACAGGTTTCTATCAAATTTTGGACAAAATCCGGCCACGGGAAGTCTGTCTGGCCGTCTGGTTCTCGTTCATGTGAATACAATAAATCAAAAACCTAAACAGATAGATGGATAAATATTGGTACACAGTTTTATCATCAGGAATGTACTTTCCGATCAAATTTTGGACCAAATCCGTCAAAGTGTTGACTCTCTGTCGGTATGTATAATTGAATAGTTGTAAACGCTATAACTCCTTAACGCAATTATTTAGATGAATGAAATTTATTAAGTAGACTTCTAATCTCAATTGTATATTTGTGTCCAATTTTTGTTTTAATCGGTTAAAAAAAGTTGTTCAAATCGCATTTTCAATTTTCTTACTATGACGCAACGTCATTTTGTGTCTTGGCGATACTTGTGGCCTTGGCGTGTGCTGAGGGAAACTCGTAGATACTCATGGCATTCTGAGTTACAGAAGGATCGAATTTTTTAGGAAGGGAAATGACACCTTATAATACATCTTTTTGAAAGTTTAGGAAAGACCACGCCGATGGTTAATTTCCTACTTAATAGCATCAATAGGGATACAAAATTTCGATCTCCGAATCACCATTTTAAGGGGCGTGTCCTCCTTTTGCATAACGGTTTTAAATTCATCCCCTGTGATTCAAGGATGTGAGATAAGTTGCGTTGTTCTTCTGCTTGAATTGTTAGATTAAGATTACTCATGTGTCGTCTCGATTTAAAAACTCTCAAAATCTTCTGTGAAGCGTCCCCCAGAAATCCGAAACAAAATTAGGCAGCGAAATTATCTTCGGACACTCTTGTAAAGACATGGAGCTTAAAAACAATCAACTAGAACAATTAGAATAAATTTAAAAATAAATATTT
>BGPR01033401.1:0-16996 GCA_013235015.1 Araneus ventricosus | reverse complement strand
GCAACATTGGGGACCTGACAATTGCGTCAGGGTCCGTGAATATGTTCCCTTTGTTGATTTTAATTTACCACTTAGAATTATATTTTTAATATATTTCTTTAGAAAACTATAGGGAACAGGGATATCCAAGAAATTTCCTTCCGTAATAGCTGATTTGGCAAATTGATCGGCCAGTTCGTTACCTGGGATACCAGCATGAGCCTTTACCCAGGACAAACCGACCGACCCAAGAGCCCTAAAAACATTAGATTTAATATCATTAATAAAACCGGATTTAACATCTGATTTTTTCAAAACCTGTATAGAGGAATAGCTATCCGTGTAAATATTCACTTTAAAACCGCCTTCCAAGGCCCAGCCGACGGCAAAATTAATCGCCGCCAATGCATATTATGCCTGATGAATAAGAAAGTGAACTTCCGACAATCTACAATTAGATGTTACATTATACTGACAACTACTTAACTCCCTTTGGGACGCTCATGCAGACAATGAACAGAACAGGTGCAAGACCACCGAAAGAACATGGGTTAAATGTCAATCACAATTTGAAATTTAAAGTTAAGTTGTCAGTGAAACCATAAAAATCAAATTATGCATAAGAGATTCAATTGAAATTATATTCCTGGCGAACAAGATGGTCGCCGAAAGCGGCTAGTGATTACTAAAGAAGTGTGTCATGATCATTGAAAATGAAAGCTCGTCATTCACTCAAATCAATGAATTGGCATCTTTTTGAGAAAATGTTCTTCCCCAAGCCCTGGGACACTATTAGGCAATCTAGAACTTACTGAACGCCAATCCTATCTATGAGCCTTTATGATAAAGTTTTGCACTTCAATAAAGTAGTACCACAATTATTGGGATATTTTAATACGATCTGGGAATTTATCAAGTTCTCTTGGCAACTTTCAGCTCGTGGAAACTTCGGAAGTTGACAGAAAAACTACAGTGACTGTAATTTGATACTGAGAATAAAAGTTCAAACTGTAGACACACTTTTTTACTTTCTCGTATACGAAGTATACAAAGAGAAAGTATTGTAATCGTCAAAAAATTCGAACTCGAGATTTTGACGAATCTCCACGTTTCAGACCTTCCTGAGTCCAAAAAACACAATTTTGGAATTATGTCTATCTGTCTGTGAACTCGATAACTCGAAAACTATTAAAGCTATGGAGATGAAATTTGGTATGTGGTAAATTTGTAGGTTTCTATCAAATTTTGGACAAAATCCGTCAACGGGAAGTCTGTATGTCTGTATGTCCGCGGTCATTTGAATACTATAACTCAAAAACTTGAAAAGCTAGATGGATAAAATTTGGTACACAGTTTTATTGTCATGAATGTAGGTCAGTATCAAATTTTGGACCAAATCCGTCAAACAGGTGTTCAAATTTCATATTTGGTTCAAAATGCACATTGCGACTAGTGATGTGGGGTGGGTAAATACCCAGTGGGTAGGTAAATATTTTTTGGGTATATACCCGGGTATTTACCCAAGGCCTGGGTAAATACCCAAAAACTGGGTATTTTGCGACGAAAAAAAATTCGAATGCTGATTCGCAAAGAAACATACAGAGTTTTATAAATACCTCCTAAAAAGTATTTGCAAAAAAAAAGTATTTGTGAATGGTCATTCAAAATTAAACTTAAAATTTATAAATATCCAAAACTCGGTATTTTGCAAAAAAAGTATTTGAGAATGGTGTGATTCAAAATGAAGCATTAAATCTATAAATACCCTTACACTGAATATTTTGAGAAAGAAATTGCATTTGTGAATGGTGATTCAAAATAAAACATATAAAATTTAAAAATACCTCCAAACTGGATATTTTGCAAAAAAAAAAAAAAAATGCATCTCCGAATGTTGATTCAAAATGAAACATAAAAATTATAAATGGCACAAAACTGGGTATTTTTTTTAAAAAAATATTTGCGAATGATCATTCAAAATGAAATAAAAAAAATAATGTGTACCCCTAAACTGGGTATTCTGTATAAAAAATGTAGCTTTGAATAAATTATGTAAACAAAAAACGATTGCTATCAGGAATCAGAATAAAGTATTCTAAAACTTAACGGGATCGGGGGATAATTTTGTTTTTACGGTTTGAAACTTTGTCACTTACAATAGAATAATTATTTTTAACGTCATTTATGTTATACTAGCCGCCATCGGCGACCAGCTTGTTCGCCGGGAATATAATTTCAACTGACTCTCTTATGCATAGTTTGGTATTCATGGTTCCCTTAACAAAAAAATTTTAAACTTCAAATTGCGATAGAGATTTAGCCCGAGTTCTTAACGTAGCCTTGCACTTATTCTGTTCCTTGTCTACATGAAAGTCCCTGATGGAATAAAGAAACTATTCATGCCAAGTTACATCTAATTGTACGTAATCGACGCGAATTTTAATTTAGCAAATTTATTTCAACGTCGAAATAACGTGGTACGTTTTACGTCCAGCATCATGTTAATTGGCTTAAAACATGCTAATAAAATGAATTTACACATAGCAACCATAATCGTCCAGTTTACTGGATTAATTCTTTATATACTTACTATCTTGGGGACTTTTCTTTACAGATTTCACAGAAAACTTGATCAAATAAAAAAAGAAAAGAAAATCCAATAGAATATTATATTAGCTTTCAACAATGGAAGAGAAACACGCAATTGAATATTTGTTTAAACAATGAAAACGGTTTGAATTTCATTGTAACAATGAATAAAAAAATATTTGAAAAAAATTTTAAAATTAGAGAAAAAATCAAATGAAAACTTAATTGTTATCATTGAAAATATACGCTTTTAAATTTTCAGATGGTGTAAAAAATAATTTTTGTGCTGTACTATTTTCGGTAGTTATTAAGGAAAAACTCCAAGATTTCGCTTACTTTTTAATTAATTAAAATTTTAAAAAACAACGGTTACTAGGTGCACGTTCCCACCCTCCAAAGTATGTTTGTGCCGAATTTCGTTGCTCTAGGCCTAGCGGTCTGTCCTGTAGAGAGCCAAAACACACACACATTCTCCTTTATTATTAGTAGAGACAGACAGTACCAGTGAATCTTGTGATCCATAATTTACTCACATTGCCATATAGGAAGTCAAACATTCTTGTTTTGATTTATGAATAGTTAGTCATTTACTTCGTGTATATTAATATTACTGTAAATTTTGCATTAAAAAGTAAGAAAAAGGGGAAAGTTACATTCTTGGAGCTTTTAATGTTAAGAATGATAAAAGTATCCAATGTAAGTACTGTAATGTTGAGTACAAACTTGCCAATGCATGCAAAATGGAGGGGAAAAAAATGTTTCGAAAGTCTTGGTGGATTAAAAATGTTTTGAAATAGTTAATGAATTTTCTTTTAATCAGATTCCAACCACGACACTTACATCAAATTTCGAGTTTTAAGATCATTTAAATATTGATGTTCATGATCCAGATGAATACTGTCTAACCAGGAAACTGAGTGCGAGTGTGTATGTCTACTGTACCGTCAAATAATACAACAGATTCAGCAACAAAAAATTCACATTTCTTGTTCCTGAAATCTTGTTACAAAAATAACTTACTTTTGTTGAAAGTAATATAAGTGAATATTACTTTCAAAATAATTAACTTATAAAAACTGTAGAACTGAAACATCTGCTAACTTATCAGCAATGTCTGGTACTTTGACTAATTAATCCAAAAAGAATTATAAACAATTGTATCTTTCATTTTAGTTTCTATTATCAGCTATTTATCATTTCAAAACCAAACTCAACATTTTCTTTTTTTCAATTTAGTTGAGTTTTAAAAAAGATTAATATTTCAGCCACGTATTTTATGTAAGATCCATGATATAGTATTGCGTTTTTGTTTTTTCTGATTCATTTTTTTAGTTTTTATAGAATTTAAAAGGTTCATATATTACAAGCTTTCTTTTTTTTTACTTTATCTTATGTTCAATATATATTCTATACATATTTATATTATATAGAGACATCATATTTCATAGCAGTGACAGTGTTTTATATGAATAGAGGTAATTCAAAAATAAATACCCAGGTAAATACCCATTTTGGGTATTTACCCGGGTATATACCCAGGGTATTTACCCTTAAAAATAAATACCTGGGTATTTTACATCACTGATTGCGACTGTGTGTTGTCGAGCGTTTCGCTTTTTTTTTTACTCAAGTTAGTATGGTTGGCGTTTGACCTTGGCGGTCTACGAAGGAAATTGTAGCGAGCCGCAAACACGCGCTTCGGAAATTATGACACCCACCTAAAAAGAAACTTTGTTCTGACATTCTCTAGATGGAAGGTATGGTGAAATCTTGAGTGATATCTGTATTAAGATTTAATATTCAAAAACGTTAAATAAAGTTGTGGTACCTCAGCGCGCGTAAAAATTGAGAACGTACGCAATTTTTTTTTGGAAAATATTAAGTTTTTGGGAATTCATAAATTTTATATGTTTCATTGTAAATCACCATTCATAATTTTTTTTCTCAAAATAACCAGGCCTTGGGTAAATACCCCAAGAATATTTACCTACCCACTGGGTGTTTACCCACCCCACATTACTGGTCGTATGCGAGAAAGTTTCGGGGAGCCCACTCCCGCTGGTTACTTTCTCGTATACGAAGTATACAAAGAGAAAGTATTGTAATCATCCAAAAATTCGAACCCGAGATTTTGACGAATCTCCACGTTTCAGACATCCCTGACTCCGAAAAACACAATTTTGGAATTATGTCTGTCTGTGAACACGATAACTCGAAAACTATTAAAGCTAGAGGGATGAAACTCGGTATGTGACTTTTACACATAATTTGTAGGTTTCTACCAAATTTTGGATAAAATCCGTCCACGGGAAATCTGTCTGTTTGTCCGCGGTCATGTGAACACTATAACTCAAAAACTTGAATAGCTAGATGGATAAAATTTGGTTCACAGTTTTATCATCACGAATGTTGGTCCGTATCAAAGTTTGGATCAAATCTGTCGAAGGGTTGATGGTTGTCGGACTGTATAATCGCATACTTGTAAAAATTATATCTCCTAAGCCCTTAGGCTTAGATAAATAAAATTGGTGTGACGGTTGCAAACATTAATTATAGATCTGTGCCCACATTTCGTTCCAGTCGGTTAAAAAAAAGGTGTCCAAATTGCATAATCAATTTTTTTACTTGAATACTGGAAGCATTCTCTGCGCATGCGCAAGCCGTTGAGTGATAGCGAACGAGGTCATTTTCTGCTATTTTCTTTTCGCCGTCGTACGCGCTCGCATTAGCGGAGCTTGCTGGAGTGTGATAGAAAATAAATATTGCTAAGTTTTAATACATACGCATCTCTCTGAATATGATTCTTCGGTTTGGTTTGGTTTGATGGAGTACAATGGCGCAAAAGCCATTTTTGATTATGCTGCGCCAAACATATGGTCTTGGAAGAATCTTCACCTAAATATTTTACAATCACTATAATCTACAATGAAAAACCTTCTGATAATCATTGAATTCTGGGTTACAGTAGGTTCTATTTTTTTTTATTCACGAGGGGGGGAGGGGAAACGACATCTTTTTGGGGAAGTATGCGAGAAAGTTTAGGGGAGACCACTCCCGCTGGTTAGATACACAAACAATAATTTTGCATCTTTAGACGACAAAAACAACAATTTTTCGTCTTTAGAAGTCTGCTACAATACAATCTCGATTTTTTCTTCTAGAATGTGAGATAAAAGAAATGACAAAATACCACTCCATATCCCTGCGCCTGGAATAATGACCGATTCTTCGAACCTATTCATTCGCAATTAGCACTACGGACCGACCACTTATTCCTTGAAGCTCGTTTTGGATGTCTTAAGCCGGCCATTCACTTCACAGATAAACTGGATATTTTGGAACGCGAGAAGGAAAAAGCCATCAAAATCTATGGAAATCGGCCAAATGGCTTGTGGTGGTGGGAATTCCGTCTGGACTGAAGTCGGAGCGAAATCGTTGGAGTTTAAAGTCTCGCTTCAGAGGGAACCTGGTAGAGGCTAGCGAAAAGAACAATGCCTTGCGTAGATTGAAGCCTCGCTTTGAGGGTAGCATAAATTAAAATCTGCCGACTGGGCAAAATCGAAGAGCGATTGACAAGCAGCTGTAGAGAGGGAAAGAAGATCGCTTCCCATATCTTCGTTCAGAGATAGCATCCTTTTAAATACAAGTGAATGGCGTGCCTGTATTTTTCGATTAAAATGGACTAAAAAACCGGGCTGAGGACAAATGGCATGGCTATCCTTCAAGTGAATGGCCGGCTTTAAAGCCTTGGATTTACGATGGCGCGGATTACAACATTGGCATTTGAAAATATTGCATATAGCATTAGCATTATTATGAACTAAAATTCTCCTTACATCTATCTCCCTTTTATGTATACTTATATTGTTAGAAAAAATGTTACTAAAATTTTTACTTTGGAATTCTCAAAAAAGTTTAAAAAAATTTAAACTTCATAAAATACAATTTTGTATTTGTAAGATGAATCAACAAACACAATAAAATTAGTACATTAGTACAAATTGTCTACAACGATAACCTGTCTGTAGTTATACTTTTTTCTAGGTCCTTACAATATTGCTATAGACAGGTTTTACTGTATTTTAATTTATCTAAGAATGCGTAGAACCCGATCATTTTTGAGAACTCAAATGAACACCAATTTCTCCTAAAACCCCACTTTTAATTACCCCTTGAACGTGATGTGTTAACTGTCATGACACGGATCTTCCTTTCCATATTAAATTACACCGTTTCTAACAGTTATTTTTGAAGAAATGTGTTTTGTTTTTACGGCATGATTCATTGTACATATCATAGTCATCTCTTCATCACCTTCATCTTTGAGTGTTTGCTATAGAAGCTCCTGTACCCACTGGACAATTGCATTTTATTTTCCCCACTCTTTGTAAAGTCTCCCGTAAAGTATCATCATGTTTTCTTTATTATTTTTCCTTTTAATTCTTTCATTTTTCAGCATTGTCGGGAAATAGTTTGTAACCTCACACTGTATCACTATGTCGCCGCCACAGAGCCTTATGTATGGGCCAGGCATTGTAAATCATGTATCTCTTATCATTGGAAACAACAAAGCAGGAGTTTGCCGGTGGATCTGACGACTCTACAGAGGAGCAGCAGCACCAGACAGCTAAGCACCCAGCACATATTTTTTTGAGAGCCCCCGGCACAAGTCGGGCCTCTACCAAAATTCAAAATTTATTGAAGAGCTTATGCCGGTGTAACGCCAATGCAGGCACACACCATATTCCCCATCCGTATCCGTATTACGGCATGATTGGCCTCTGTATTTCCAGAGTCATCCAAATTTCTTAGCAAAACTAAAGTTCCTCATAATAGTAAATTCAACAAATTATTTTCCATTCTAAATACTTTTTTGGTGTCCTATTACCTGCCAATACTTCTAAGTTCTTTTTATTTTGATCCTTTATTTAGGCGAAAAGTGTTAAAAGAATACTTTAACTATGTTCCTTAAAAGTGCAAAAAAGCTATCTTGTATTACTTTCACTTTTTTGTGCCTTAATTTTCATGTTTAATAAAGAAAGTATGATCATAACATAAGTTCAATTTATTTAATCCATTTTAGACATGGACTGTATTAGGAACATTGTTTTTAGCAGAAAAATTCCGCGGTGTTAAAAAAAAAATTCGGGGCGAGTGTTCAACTTATGTGTTAGAGTTGTAATTCAGTTTGTTTTTGGATAACTGTCCAGATAATAAATTGGAACAATTTTTAGACAAATTGCGCATGAACTTGTCCTCTCATCAAAATAATGACTTAACTAGGCGATATTTGTGTCCCTTAGCTGACATAATATGCGCGAAAAAAAAAAGCATAAATTAAAATGTAATAGATTCCCCCCCAGAAATAAAATATAAACTTTTGCAGTTTCATCAAGAGAGTTTACAGATATATCCTTCATAAGCATATTGCCCTATTCGGAGTTGTTAAATTTTCGGATTATATGAAATGCACTGATTAACCGTCGAATCGAGCTACGAATGCGAATACTGCCAGTGTATCATGTCACTGGAATTATTCGTGAGGTAATTAGTAAGGATATCTTGAAGATATTGTGGCGAAATCACATAGCAACAACGATTATTCTAGGATGGCAGGTGTTAGCTGAAGCAACACTGCCTCGACCGGGGTCAACATGTCTGGGAAATGACAATGCCTCACTGTGCAAGTGTGGCTGAGCACAGGAGTGATTGACAGAGTCGCTAACATGTCTGGGATTGGACAATGTAGTATTCTTAGGAGAACACGAACGATGAACTTTTGACTGATTAGGGTCACGGGAACCGTCTTTTGTGAACGATGACATAACCCAAGTGATCGCGATCTTTTAAAGTTTTGTGAAATGGAATGCCATTTGCCTCATGAACAGAATTATAAACCCTGCCCCCCGGTCGCTTGCACCAATGTTTTGTCCCCATTGCGCGCTATAAGACTGGCGCCAGGGGCATCTATAGCTCCTGACCTCTGGTCGCTGCGAGACTGTTCTTTAGTAAAGGGAAGATGTGATGTGTTAAAGCAGTTATGAATCAATTTATGAAACGGAAGAAGAAAATACCAATTTCTGAATAATATTTTTCAGTTATTATTATTAATTTGCAAACTATTTGTAAATTATTCATCTCAAAGCAAGCGTAATATTAGAGATGAGATGTTCATTTCAGTGGCGAATCCAGGATTTGGGTCTGGGAGGGGCCGAGGTCATAAAAATATTGTATCGTAGTGACGAATGTCAAACCTCGTGTCTTATGTAAACCAAAACACTTTAACTTTACAGACTTTCCTCACCTGACAATAAGAATCCTAAAGAACACTACAATACTTTCGATAATTTAATAAAAAATACAATGAAATAAGAATGATAATTTAATAAAAAATACAATAAAATTTTCGAGCCTCTCAAGCCAGAAAGCAATGTTGTCATGTTTTTATTATTTTTTAAAGAAAGAGAAATTAAGAACAAACAGTTGTAGTGATTTTAAATAAAATCAAGAATTCTGGTTTAGCTCTGGGAGGGGTTGCAGCCTTATAGCCCCCTCCACGATTCGCTACTGGTTCATTTGCATTTAAACAACCCATTATTGATAAGCAAGCTTTAAACCTTACATTGCTCTATTGACCAATAGATGGCAGCACTAATATCTTGTTCAGCCTGCCCTACAACTGGAGGGATCTGTGAATAAGTAAAATCGGTAAAGTACAACAACACAACAGAACACAATGAGCCAATAGGAGTACCGAATTGGATTGGCAATGTTTCTAGTCCATCTCCTGATGGCAATTTTACTTAATTTTTAAGCAGATTGAAACGAATTTTGGCATGAACATTTTTTTACTTTCTCGTATACGAAGTATACAAACAGAAAGTATTGTAATCGTCAAAAAATTCGAACTCGAGATTTTGACGAATCTCCACGTTTTAGACCTCCCTGAGTCCCAAAAACACAATTTGGGAATTATGTCTGTCTGTGAACACGATCACTCGAAAATTATTAGAGCTACGGGGATGAAATTTGGTACGTGGTCTTGATACATAATTTGTAGGTTTCTATCAAATTTTGGACAAAAGCCGTCCACGGGAAGTTTGTCTGTCTGTATGACCGCGGTCACGCGAACACTATAACTCAAAAACTTGAATAGCTAGATGGATAAAATTTGGTACACGGTTTTATCGTCATGAATGTAGGTTCGTATAAAATTTTGGGCCAAATCCGTCAAAGGGTTGACTATCTGTTGATCTGTATAATCTCATACTTGTAAAAATTATCTCTCATAAGCCCTTTGGCTTATATAAATAGAACTTTGTATCACGGATGCTAACATTAATTATATATCTGTGCCCAAATTTCGTTTCAATCGGTTAAAAAAGAGGCGTTCAAATTGCATATTCAATTTTTTTTCAATCCGATTCTCCATGCGCATGCGTACTGGTAGCAATCTGTGCACGCGGAAGGATTACGCCACTTTGTCCTTGAGCCAGCAAGAGTAGAAATCGGTACGCATTTAATCGGAACGCATCTCTTTGAATTTGATTCTTTATCTAAATATTTTCTGATAGTAATTGGATCCTGGGTTACAGTAGGTTCGAATTTTTTTATCCACGCGGGGGAGGGGAAACAGCACCTCTTTCCAGAAGTATACGAGAAAGTTTTGGGAAGACCACTCCCGCTGGTTGAACTAGGGGATAAAAGCCTTTCTTGCTAAAAATCCCTAAACCTCGTATCTCTGGGTGATACAATTCAAGTCAAGTCAAGTCAATACAAGTAGAGCAATTCGAGTTCAGTGGCGACGAGTCAGTGGGCCCTAATTTTTGAGGAAAAAATTAAATTTTTATTTCATTTCAACTGCCTAAAACTAGGAATTATTAAAAAGCAACAGTGTTTGGGAAAGCTAATTAATTCGGTAGCTAATTTTTTATATTTTTTTGTCTACCCCCCTCCCCCCAATACTCCACGGTACTTTTAGTATGTTATTTAGGGCACTCTCCCCAACAACTGTGCCGAATTTCAAAACTACACCATTTTTTAACCATATAAAGATTTTGCCTTCCGTATAAAAGTTTTTTACACCATATAAAGATTTTGCCTCCCACTTATAAATCCAAATCGCCGCTACTATTCGAATCGGCAAGTGGGATTCTTGATGTACAGCTATGTATGGATGGAAATTTTCACTTTATTAGCTTTGTATTTTACGGCTGCTACTATAATGAGCATTGTACAAAGTTAGAAGTTCTTATCTAGATTTCTGTGATCATAATCCCATGAATAGGAAAAAATTGTCAAAGAAAAATTTAAATTATTTTACCAGAATACTTTGTTCTTTCAAACATCCTTCCTCGTTGATATCGGTCCAAGTTGAAAGAATATTTTCTCCATCAAAGATAATATTTCGTTTCATTCCTGTGGGTCTGAGTCTGGGGTGTGTGCATCCTTTGAGTACACTGGACGGTTTTTCAGAGTACACCACGTGATGTGAATAACGAATAGATGCGTGAATAACAGTCTAAGCCTCAGCAGTTGAAAATTTACTAGTTTTGTTCGGAACTATAAATGATACTAAGTTTATAAAAAGTGTTACCAACACTGTAATTATATTTATGACAGTTGTCAGTGACTTTCTTGCTTCTGTCTATATGCTTTATAAATAAATGCAATGTCAATTCCAGATTATTTTATTAAATATCCAGGACTCAGGGAAGAACCTCATAATTTTGAATTATGGTTTCAAGAACTGTGACACATAAGCCGGCTGATGAGACAGCATTTGATTTATGACAATAATACATGCAAGTCAGACCTTCGATCAAATTTGGTTTCAGAACCCACTTTCCCTTTAGCCCGGAGAGGGCAAAATATCGGCTAATAATTTTGAATTATGGTTTGATGATGACGGTGACACGTAAGCCAGCTGACGAGACAGCATTTGATTTATGACAATAATACATGCAAGTCGGATCTTCGATCAAATTTGGTTTCAAAACCCACTTTCCCTTTAGCCCGGAGAGGGCAAAATATCAACTAATAATTTTGAATTATGGTTTGATGATGACGGTGACACATAAGTCGGCTGATGAGACGGCATTTGTTATGACAATAATACATGCAAGTCGGATCTTCGATCAAATTGGTTTCCAAGACCCACTTTCCCTTTAGCCCGGAGAGGGCAAATATCACTAATAATTTGTATGGTTTGATGATGACGGTGACACGTAAGCCAGCTGACGAGACAGCATTTGATTTATGACAATAATACATGCAAGTCGGATCTTCGATCAAATTTGGTTTCAGAACCCACTTTCCCTTTAGCCCGGAGAGGGCAAAATATCGGCTAATAATTTTAAATTATGGTTTGATGATGACGGTGACACATAAGTCGGCTGATGAGACGGCATTTGTTATGACAATAATACATGCAAGTCGCACCTTCGATCAAATTTGGTTTCAGAACCCACTTTCCCTTTAGCCCGGAGAGGGAAAAGATTATCAGCTAACTCGAAGTTGAATGCATAGGTTTATAGGAGATCGGTATAGGAGGAGTATTCGAATTCTTATAAGAATATTATAATGTAATTTTATTTGAATTGGTGAATATTGAACATACGTCTTGGAGGTCAATTCTTTTTATCTGAAACACATTCAATTTTACAGTTGAAATCCAAGTAAGATTTGTTCTGACTAATGTATGAGTGCAATTCCTTAGCTCAGGAGCTTCATAACTTCCAAGGCCTTTCTACAGCTCTAAAAGGAATTAGTTTAACTATTAACTGCGCCAAAATTCAGAAAGATGACTGCATTGCAATTAATTATTCTTTTAATATAGGTTGTGTCTTTGTTGTTATTCTCATCTTCCGCTGCGATTCAGAATTGTGAAATCCCGACATTCCAGGCTGAGATTTTAAAATGCGATGCTAATTCACCAAATAATACATTTTATGAGAAATATTTCTCAATATTTTTAACACTACTTAAGTAAAAATGTTACTTCTAAAATAATAGCGTTTTAACGATGTGTATAAACCTAACATATCAAAATTAGTATATTATGTTTTGGCGCCTTGCTCAGAGACGCTATCTTTCCCATACGGACATTTTACTTTCTCGTATACGAAGTAACAAAGAGAAATATTGTAATCGTCAAAATTCGAACTCGAGATTTTGACGAATCTCCACTTTAGACCTCCTGAGTCAGAAAACATAAAATTAGATTATATCTGTCTGTGAACACGATAACTCCAAAACTATTAGAGGCAGGGGATGAAATTTGGTATGTGGTCTTTAACATAATTTGTGGTTTCTATCAATTTTGGACAAATAAATCACGAGGAAGTCTGTCTATTTGTATGTCGCAGTCAGTAGACATATAACTCAAAAACTTGAAGCTAGAATGGATAAAATTTGAAAGTTTTATCGTCAGATAATAGGTCCGTATAAAGTTTGAAATCGTCAAAAAGGCGTTCAAATTGCATATTCAATTTCTTTTAATCCGATTTTCATGCGCATGCGTATTGGTAGCAATCTGTTATTGTTGTAAATTTTATTTACAAAATAAAATGTTTTCAAGCATCAATTGTTAACAATTTTTTATTTTTAAATCAAACCGATCTCATTATTTCCTTAAATCTTTTTATTGACGCGCTTTTGCAATTGTTACACGGTTGTGTAGTATAAATTGTTTTCTTGAATTCAATTCCAAAGCAGAATTTTCGCTTTAATTTTCATTGCTTTGCTATTTTATGCGCCTGCTTCAAAGTAATATTTTTTTGAAACGCGGCAGATATTTGATCTCAGGTTTGTTTGTTTTTTTGTTTTACTTTCTCGTATAGAAGTATACAAAGAGAAAGTATCTCCACTTAGAAAGTATACGAGAAAGTTCAGGGGAGACCACTCCCGCTGGTTTTATTCAGTTACATAGAAGTTGTTACACAGGGTCGGAACAAAGTCGTCCCCTACAAACGTTAGAACAAACAACAATCGAAGAGAGTTATTCGAAATTTTTATTGTTGCATAGCCTTGTTCTTGAAGGTTTTTATTATTTTTTTATCGTGAAACAGACGGTACTATTACTCCATAAATATTGTGACGACGAATCAGAAGTTTTTAACAAAATGGTGTAGATGAGGGAAAAAGAGCAATGGATTCTGTGGTTCTTTGAAATCAAATTGGGCATTTCGTTTCAACGGTAGTTTAGACTATGTCATGGACACAATACTGCAACCGTAAAGCTAATGAAACAATGATAAAAGTTTAAAGAAACTGGTATCGTTGATGACCTTCCAAGAAGTGGTAGATGCAGAATGAGTGATGCAAATGTGGACCTTGTTCGTTGTTCATTTCAACACTGTTCAGTAGCGACTTAATGAGTTCATTTGTACACACAGATTTAAATACACGACCAAAGGTACAAGTAGTTGAACATCTCCACAGATCTTGGCTTTCTACTATGCAAAAGGGCAATTGTTCCAGGCCCATCAATCAGGGATGGCAGAAGGACTGAATTCACCATGTGACTTCTCTCATGCCTATAAAGGAACAAAGTGTTCCGGACCCCTCGATCAGGGGATTGAGCCAGAAGGTCTGAATTCGCAATTGACTTCTCATGCCTATAAAAGCAAGATTGTTCAGTCCTCAATCAGGGGTGAGCCAGAGGACTGAGATTCAGGAGTGAACTTCTCTGCCTACCAAAAAACAATTGTTCAGGTCCTCCAATCAGAGTTAGATGAAGGTCTGAATTCCGCAATTTACTCTCCATGCTATAAAAGAACAAATTGTTTTGGTGCCTCCAATCAGGAGTTGACCAGAAGGTCTGAATTCCTTTCTTATTCTTCCAGCAAGTAGGTGATGATTCTAATCCCGTTTGTTTCTCAGATGAATCAATATTTCATTCCCGGGAAGATAGATAAGAGTAACGACTGTACCTGGGATCAGAGAATCCACATGTTGATTCATAGACAGGAAGATAGCCTAGATATTCTCCGCGCTACAAAGGAGGTGCACTTAAAAATTTACTACCGAGATTATAAACGGGAAAGCCGATAACTGTATAACAGATCAAGTGTCCAAGAGTGTTTACCACAATCCTGCCATAAGCATACGGTGCGGGAAATCCACCAGACGAGAGAATCACATACTTAGAAATTTATCCACAAAAACAATTGTTACAGACGGATACGCAGTAAATTCAACGATGTATATTTGAAAAACAAAAATAACATAATCAAAGCGTCTTATTTTTACAAAATCAATTCAATTGCTAAAATGGCAATGACAACAAACCTGTATTGTCATAAAATTTAAAATTATCCAGAGGTTTTAAACGTTTTTATATATTATTATTTTAAAACAATCCGATGCTGAGCACTATTAATTCGCATCAAATCCGGAAATCTTCCTGAAAATATCTATCTTAGTGATGTTTTAGAAGAAGACGGTACTATCGACTACATTCCCACGTTGTTTGCATTCCTCAATTTTCAGTTTTATTGAAAACCCTGTGCTGATACCCCGGGAAATAATCATGACAAGTGTTTGATGCGACATTGGAATGTGAGACTATCAGGAATCTAACTTTTCCATAATCTACGTAAGGTGCAAGATTCAGATCGAAATATATATATATATAGAACAAATAAGAAACATTCATAACAGACTTGACATTGATTTTCATGACATTGAAATATATATATTCAAGAAAATTTCATCAGCATAAAATGAAATTTATTTTTTGTAGATATATACGTTAAAAAAAAAATCAAATTTTTTGTAACATTTTATAGCGCATTATAGTGTGAATAGGCCACCAAGTAGGGATGCCGGTTATTGCAAAAAATCTGTTTTGGGTTAAACCTGTTTTTTTCACCTCCTGGCGGTTAAAACCGCTCAAAATAACCGGTTTTTGAAAAAACCGGTTTTCAGTTTTTTTTTTGAAAGCAACGTTTGTGGACAGAATTTATTATTAATTATAATATACAATAAGCAAGTATTAATACAATATTTAATTAATGTGATAAGTAATGTTTATAAATAAGTAATAATAATAAATAAATAATTATTGCAATAATTAAGTATTATAGACAAACATTTTTATTAACATTGTTTTCACAAGAAATTAATTCATTGGCCAATATTTATGATCTAATCTGCTCATAAAGACTTTTTCAGCAATGTGCTGATCCATGAGTCGACACCTCTCATCGGAAACAATATCATTCAACGTAGATACTAATCTTTCGGACGACACAAAACTTCCGTCTATAGATAAATATTTTTTGGCTATAAAAAACAGACGCCGTTTGCAGACAAAATTTTTTATTCCTATTGTTTTTGCAGGAAATCAGTTCATTGGCCAATATTTATCTGTTCATAAAGACTCTCAGTAATCCGCCAACCAACAGACGCCTCGAGGAAACGGTTGTCGTTGATTGGCCTAAGATGATGAAATTCAAAGCTTTATAACTTGGTAAATTTTAGTCTAGTCGAACCTAAAATCGAGTCTATCTTCCGACCCTGTTTTTGGATTTAAAAAAAATAACCGGTTTAAACAGGGGCAAAAAAATAACCGAAAAAAACCGGTTATCCGAAACAAAAAAAAAGTTTTTTCGTTTTAAACTGGTAGGTTTTTCCCATCCCTACCACCGAGGAAGTTATTTACATTTACCAATTGCAGAAACGAAAGAAAATTAAATAAGTAAAGTTTCTATTTAAGCAGTGCAGGAACACTGCAACCTGGGTGACAAAAATTGCGCTGTTTTAAGGAATTTTTTTACATTTTTTTAAAATTTATTTTTCATAAAAAAAGCAGTGCCGGAACGGTTTTCCGGCTCCAATGCACCCCTATTGAACATAATGAATAAATTTGTAAACCATTCAAAATGTTGTTAGCAATGATGCAATCAAATTACACCCATTTAATTACATAACAGTGAGTATATACAATAATTACTTTACATATCGATAACAATTTTACACATCGAAAACAGAACCTTTCAACTGCACTTAATTTGTTTCGTTCAACAGCAATTTTTGAAACAAAGTTTGAATCGAGTATTCACCGATAGATGGCAGCCATGTATCGCATCCGAAATCGACCGAAACAGAAGGCAAATAATGACGCAATATCATTTAAAAAGGAATGGATAATGATGAACTCGTCCGGATTCGTATGACTCCCTTTTCTTTTTCTTACTGCGAATGTGCTTTTCATTGTAAAGATTCAAGGCTGCGTACAGATCACCAGAATTTCCCTCCCAATGAAAGAAAATCACTGTTCAAAACAATAGTAAAGTGATTTGATTACTGTTTTCTATGAAATATTTCAACATAGAGAAAAAATACTGTCGGTTTTTTTTAATGTGTATTTCTTTTACAGTTTAACGGTAACTTAATGCATTTTGTTTAACTGCCTTATCTAACG
>BGPR01033400.1:0-16997 GCA_013235015.1 Araneus ventricosus | reverse complement strand
TGTAATATTGTGTACGTGAGTTTAACTCAAAGAAAGCAGTATAAGAAAACGGTAACTTGATAATAAGGAACAACAAGTAGCTAATTTGAAAATCAAAATTTAATATATAGTGAAAGTTTAATTTAGTTTAGTTTGTTTAATATGATATTTTAAAAAGGTACGAGAGGTTGTTTCTCAGCGCAATTTCGAACCATCTTTAATCAACAGGCGTCAGATCTGGCATCCCATGCTCAAATATACTTGCCACAACATCGAAAAGGCGGTTTATCCGAACGATTTCCACAAATACCAGTACAGTTTACACAACAGATCCTTAATAGATCGAGATCTGATGAATTTGCTTTATAACATCACGAGCTGAGTGTTGGCTTGATTTGTTGTTAAGGAAAGAGGACATGTACAGTGTGCCTTTAATTAACATTCCCTATTCTGAGCTCACTTCAACAGTAATTATTCATTAGAAAAGTGTCAAACATTTTGGATAAAATAAAAATAGGATGGTGGGAAAAAAGATAGGCCAGATATGACTTTCAGACGGTATATTACCTTGAAAGTCCGTAGTGCACATGTTAATTTTTGGCCTTGAATCAAAAGTAGTTAATAAACCTACTGATATTTGCCGAGAGCTTGTTTTTTAATGTACTAGCTATTCAGTATAGCCTTGAGTGATTTGTTAGTTAAACTAATTTATCAAAACCCTGATACAGTATCAGCTGTTCTACGGAAATGTTGTAATTCGAAGGTGTTTCGAATATGTCACTTACTTTTAAAGAATATTGTATATTCGTCCAGAAGAGGAGGAAAATTCGTTTCTGCAGAACAGATGTAACAGAGGATATTGCAGGTTAAGTGGAGCAGGACAAAGCTTTAAATTTTTAGGTTAGCGCCAGTTAAGTAGTGTATCACAGGTATTGGATAGGCTATTCTCTACTAATATTAGGATCTTGCATGCTATCGCCGAGATTATGCGTACAAGCTTTCATTAACGCGGCAGTTGTTTCCGCATGATTTTGAACCAAGGCTACTTTTTTTCTCTACGTCTTGCTCGCTATCAGATCGATTCAGAATGGCCTTGGAACATCCTCTGGACGTAAGACAGGCATTTATTTAGACGATTGAGTGAATTTTCAAAATAGACGCCTTTGTAAGGAAGGCTCCTTTTGAACAAAGGCTCCTTTTTTTCTCTACAATGTCTTGCTCGCTATCAGATCGATTCAGAATGGCCTTGGTAAATCCTCTGGACGCAAGAAAAGCATTTATTTGGACGATTGAGTGAATTTTCAAAATAGACGCCTATAGAATTCACAAAATTTGCACTTGATCAGAGATGTTGCGTTGCATTACCCAAAGGTAACGGTAGGCTTAGATTTACTATACCTTTTATTGTGTGTCCGTACCTCTTCAAGTATCAATATATTGCAAACATGCTATATCACAGCATGTTCAATTCTTTCATAAAAGTATTTTAAATTTATAATTACTAATGTATAATTACTATTGATTATTATTACTCCCTCTGGTGGGTATATTTTGAACTTATTTTCATTAGTTTTTCCCATCCCTTTATTAAGTCCTTCACAAAGTTTCACGTTCTTCTGGAGAAGGTAATGGTTGCGGATAGCTCTCAGTAGGGAAATTTTAACATGTATACTAGGGTGGATCGAAAAATCAAAGTTTGGATAAAATAATCGGCATAGGGTGCAAAAGTTGTCTTTTAAGTGTATTAGCATATATGCAAAATTTTTTCAACTTTGTTTAATATCTTCCGATGCCCCAACACGCTTAAATATTTGCAAAAAAACATTTTTTATGCAAATTTCGAATTAAAAATCAAAAATTAAAAATGTGTTAAAGAAACGATTTTACAAGGAGAAACGTAGAGGAGAGGGCGAAGGAATGATAAAAAATACCAACAAAAGTTGGAAAATTATCGTACTGAAAAAATATCGTGTTTGTTCGATATCACATTTTGTAAGTGTACAAATTTAGATAAATGTAAATTTCAAGAAGACATGAACATTTCACTTGCTAAGTGATTGTTTATAAAAGATCGAATATTAGAAAGGAAAATGGTTATTGAAGAAGTGGAAGTATAATTGCTAATGAAGAAAAGAGAAAAGGAAAAAAGAAAACAGATGGAAGACAAGAGAATAAAACGTAAAATAGTTAAAACTGATGCTGCTCATGTTCAATCAAAGGAGCTGCTTGAGCTCAACACTATTTCTTCGTCCTTGTATACAGATACGGATGTAATTACCTTGGAATATCAATCATAAAATCGTTTAGATTTCCTTACCTTAGCAATGGAATGTGATCGATACGGAGTTTCAGATAGAACAGCTACTTTATTTGCCAGTGCTGTTCTACAAGACATTGGAATTGTACACGAAGGCGAAGCTTCGCATGTGGTAGATCGCAATGAAATTCGTAGACAGCGTAAAAAGCTTTAAAATGCAGTTGCAGAGTCTACTAAGTTAACAGTGTCTTTGTCTCTTTTAACCGGATTATATTTCGATGGGAGGAAGGAAAACACAAAAGTGCTAATTAAGAAGGACACAAGGTACTACTCAAAGACCACGAAAGAGGAGCATTACACTCTTGTAAACGAACCTACCTGTGTATATCGGACATGTTACTGCTGCAACAGGAGGAGCTAAAGCCATAAAAGAAGCAATACTCAATTTTTTGGAACACATAATATACGATTAAATGGGCTAACAGTAATTGGATGCGATGGAACAAATGTTAATACTGGGCACAAGGGAGGTATTATTCGCTTGATGGAACTTGCCTCAATAGACCATTACAATGGTGAATTTGTTTGCTTCAAACAAATGAATTACCCCTCCGTCATCTACTAAATTCTTTGGATGGGCAGCACATGGTCCTAAAGAATTTTGTCGACCACTTCGTAAAGCAATCAAAACCTACGAGGAACTACCTGTAGCTCCTTTTTCTTCAATAAATGTGGAGAATATGCCACATAATATAGATAGAATGGTTCTCAGCAATGATCAGCAATAACTATATGATATTTGCCTAGCGATATCACGTGGTGAATGTTATTCTGACCTGGCATTAAGAAAGCCTGGTCCAGTTGTTCACTCAAGGTGGCTAACAATTGCAGGTAGAATTTTAAGGTTGTATGTGGTCACAGAAAACCTATCTGACAATCTTATTATTCTTGCAACATATATTATGAAGGTATATGCAACCTGTATGGTTCCATGTCAAGACAAATCCCTCCATAACAGAAGGAGAGCTCCATATTTGGAGACTTATTTCATTTTTTAGATATTTGGAACCCAATTTAAGAAATATAGTACACACTTTTATTCAACGAAATAGCTTCTTTTGTCATCCAGAAAATTTGCTATTGTCAATTCTCACAAATAACAGAGAGAATATAAGGTCTTTAGCACTACGAAAACTAATTTGTGCTAGATATGAAAACAGAGGATTATCAGAATAAGAATTTTTCAAGTACCAAAAATAGACTTTAAAGCAAAGGATCTTTTTGCACTTATTAACTGGCAACGAGTTGGACATCTGAACCACCTCTTTTGATGAATGTGCCATTTAAATAAATAGAGAACACGGTAAAAGTTAGAGGGAGGAATGGTCAAAATATCCATGCCATACCCAAACTGTAGAAAGGTGTTTTCTCATAGTGTTTGAAGCGTCAGAAAGTGTATATGGAGAAGAGAAGAGACACGGCTTCATATTGAATAGGATACAATCAAGAAGTCTTATCAAGCATTATAATACAAAAAGGATTACATGCTTTAGAAATATGTAAATCTTCAAATTAATAGAATTAAAAAATCTATGATTAAGTTCACTTTTTATAAGTTTTGTGATTGATTGCTTTGACTATTAAATTTATACTTCATGTATTATTATAAAATTATAATTATTTATAAGTTTACACTTTAATACTGGAATAATCTGCCAATTTTTCAAATATTTTTCATTAATTCACAATTTTTAATAGATATTTGTAAAAATGTCAATTTTTATCTTTTGGGGGCTTTCAGGCCACCAGAAGATATGAATGAACTTTAATAATAATAAAAATACGCAAATTAATATACCCAAAACAAAACTTTCTTACCCGCCGCTAAAGGAAATTTTGAAAATATTTTTTTATAAATTTCCCCCAAAAAAATGTCATTTTTAACTATTTTTGGAGCACTTGGGGCATTGGAATATATGAATGGATTTCAATACAAAAATATATGTAAACTAATATACCTAAGACACAACTTTTCCACCCCATGACAAAAATAATTTCAAAACAAAACAAAAAAAATTGTAAATTTTCATAAAAAATTCAATTTTTAACTATTTTTGAGGCTCTTGGGGCACCGGAAGATATGAATGAATTTCAATAAAAAAATTATATAAACTAATATACTTAAGACGCAACTTTCCCGCCCCATGCCAAAAAGAATTTCAAAAAAAAAATTTTTCCTATACTTTTCGATCCACCCTAATGTATACCCTGTTTATTATTATAAGGAGGTTCGTATTTTCTAAAGACTGAAAAGCGGAAATAAAATTTTGTGTTTCTTTCTTAGAATCAGCAACGTCTTCCAAGGAAGTGCGAAATTTAAATCTACAAACCTATTAGGCTAAAATTAAATGAACAGCCAAAACCAAATATAGCCAATAATTGCTTCAAAAATTCACTACCATAAGATTCATAAAAACGTTCATTAATGTGTCATTTAAGAATGAATTTTGTGTATGAAAATTACTTCAAAGAGTTACACATTTCTAGGGAATTGTACACGAAACACATTAAACAATAATTAAATATAATAGATGATCGAAATTTAGGTTATATTAATTCTACAAAACTATTCTTAGAATTAAAAAATTATATCAGGATATAATTTGACAAAATGCTTGCACATATTCTAAAACAAACCAAAGTCGGCATACCTTAAAACAATAAACTGGTATAATTAATACAGTAAATAAAATCTGAAAAATCAGTTTAAGAACAAATAAAAGAATTCTTGCAGAATAATAATCAGATGTTGAATAGCAATATAAATAACTTACGACAAAAAGATTAAAATCATAAACTTTTGCCAGCTTAAAGCAATGAGGCATTTTTATAACATAACGTAACCGATTCATTGCTGTGAAATTCGAACAGCAAGAGTTACATAATTGTTGCTATAGGATGATAAAATTATAAACTTACGAATGCTCCAAATATGGTTTTATAGTGAATCTAAAAATTGCATTCATAAAATGTACGATATTATTACGTAAATTTGTTTCATGAAAAAAATGCGTTTTTAAAGAAACTCAGTTTACTGAACATTTGCACTAAAATATTTTAATGTCAGGTGTGGAATTTTAAAGATAGATAAATAAAAACTTGCATACGGTTCTCTAAAATGTACTATTTTATTTTCTCGTTAAGTATTTACAACACAATCCACATAGAAGGTAACATGTCTTCAGTTCATTTTTGTATGGCACTTCAACATCAGAAAGAAGAGTTTTATAAGTGTTTATTTTATAGTTTGTTCAAACAAATCAAAGATAGATTTAATAATGAACCAAAACATTGTATTGATGTTTTTATTATTCAAATTGAAGATTAATATTGAGTGAAATCTCAAATTGTCTTTTATGAAGCGAGCATTTTGTCTAAAAGGTAGGAATTGCTTCCTTTTCAATCTTTACGATGTGTGGTTCCATTTGACCACCAGAAGGTCATTATTATTTTCTCCGAGCAGTAAATCCATATACCAAACACGAGATGATAACATAGAGCAATGAAGTAAAGCTGTCTGCAGTGTGATTAAGGGAGATAAAGATTACGTCAGCGAAGTGAAACTCCATTGGGTTTGTGAGTACCATCTTTTAAGAGAAAACTAAATATATTTAAAAATTTTAATTGATGTTATTTGTAGTTTAAACTCTAATAGAAAATTCAAGAAGTTTAAGATCTTTTGTCAAATGAGTGGGTTTTAAATTCGAATACATTAAGAAAAAGGAATATCGCTTACAACGCACATTTAAATGGTTCAATTTAAGTAATCAATTCAAGCGCCATTATTTTTTAGTTTATGCAAGTTCAAATATTCATTACTGTTTCAAATTCAAATTTGTTAGCTATATTATCTAATAACTAATTCATTCTTAAATCAATTACATTTCCTCATTACCAATCTAAATGTCAATTGGGAATTATAAAATGTATAGATACCGATAATACGCTACATAAACGTATATGATAATAAAAATGCAAATTCCACCATCATAATCTACACCTAATTAATACCGCATCTAAATTCATTTCAAATTAGACTAAGAACTTCCGTACTTAGGGATTAATTCATTGAGGGCTGCATCCACTTCCAATAGCACCTCCCACCATTACCTAACAGTTAGATATCGCCACGGGCAGTTCGAAATTTTACTCCATTAGGCGAGCATACCATATTCCCACACGTCTGTCATTCCTAATGATGCTACCATTTCACGTGTACTGTAATCAACTGATTCGACTGATTCAATTTACCGTTCCTATTCCTCTGGAGGTATTTGTCCCACGCCGATGCGATGGCGTTCATCAACCAAACTTCAATGATTAACATCAGGTTAAATAATTTCTTACATCTATGTGCAGATATGACAAGATACCATCTTCAACAAGGGACGCCATCGAATATCAATAACTGATACTGCGACGGTAATTAATTTTGCTCTTTTCGGATCCCGTTAAGTGCGCGATCATTAAAATTTTCTCCTCATAATTAACTTTTCTTCGTTACGATTTCGGCCCAAGTATCATCCTCCTCATTTTGTGGTGTCCCGAATTTTATTAATTAGAGACTTTGGAGTGTTGTTCGTTTGGGTTCCTTCAGTCATTGGGGAACCTTGCAGGCGATAATTAATCAACGTCTTGGGCAACCCCGAAAGATCCATATCCTGCCCCTGATTTTGATAAGATATCAGCTGTTTTGACAAGCCCCAAACTCTGAGGTTGCCCAACTCTGGGATCAGAATTTTTGTTTTGGTTTAATATCCTGTCCTCCGAGCGAAGAAGTGTTTATCTTCTATTTTATTGAGCACCAATCTTCGCGACTCTAATGAGCTTAATTTGAAATATGTAGTTATTTGGAAATTATCAGATATTTTATGTAAAAGATAATTACTTTTCTTATTTTATTAAGAATGTTGAAGACTATATTTAGCTGAATTCATGAAGTTTGGGATTCTAACTAAATTTTTCATTTGAATTCTTCCAAAAATGTTACTCTTAAAGAAAAATTAGTTGAAATTTAAGAACATGCCCAGTCACGAAATAAAGCACTTGAAAATGATAAGCGTGTCAAATTATTCCTTAAATTTCCGAATGGCCACAACATATTTAACAAACATTTCACGGTTTTTATTATATTATGACAATTAACATTGTTCATTTTAGTATTCAGGTAGTTGAATGATTAATGAAAAATTTTATAATAACCTTATCTGAAGTAGATAAAACTTAAACAGTGTATTACAAATTTATTTAAACATTTCACCACTGTTTGATTGGGTTCAAACGGATTATGAATTGTGAACGCAATGTGAACAACGTAAAAAACTGGCATTGTATGATTTTTTGTCAAAGTGAAAGACACAGAGTCAACGAAACCGCCTACACGTAGGAAAATTTAATAAACTTCCGCATTTATTCCAGAGCAATTCAAGGCATTTCAACTATTCTTGAGAAAAAAAAACAAGAAACTCTTGACAAAATATTTATTTCAGAAATTAAATGTTTCATAAATTTAAGTTATACATTTTTCATGCGAAGAAATTACATGTATAACAAAAGACGAAGAAAGTCTTATCTTATGATTGTAACAACACTTCAAAGTTGTACTTGTAATTATTTGTTTGCATTTCGCAATTTACACAACGAGCAAATAATTGGTTTTGCAAAGATGAAATTATGTACTTTATTTTGCCAGTGAACTTGTCATTATAAATTTTAATTAAAATATTTACTTTGCTTATAAAAAGGTTAGAAAATGCCAAGGCAATTATCAAAGTTTGTGCAATCTATCTTTCGCATTTAAAGTAAATATTGCATGCCATGGAAATGGTGAGTTCATGAAATGTTTATTTATGATATTAAAATTTTCAGAAAGCTATGCTTAAATAGAATCGCAGAGTGGAAAAGATAGTCTTATAATTATATAATCAAATATTTATACTTAAAAACATCAGTTAGCGAAGTGTAAATTCTCAGTAAATTGAATTATTCATTTGAAACTCTCTGTATAAGCAATTTCTTTTGAATGCTCACGCTATATAACTTTTCTAAATCTTTCCACCATTTTTTAAATATATTTTTGAAGTAAACCAGTGAAAATCGAAACTCAACGCTTCCAAAAAATGATATATATTTTTGAAATATGTATCATGTCTCTCTCTATATATATAATTCCACAATATTTCAGAATATCTTAGATTTCAGTTTTAGGATCCACAATTAAGGACGATTTTTATTAGTACCCCTTGGAATGACTTACAAAAGACTTACTTAAGGCTTACAAAATTTAACTATTTTGTATGGGCTTTGTATAAATTTACGTGAATTATATTATATTTGCCATACCGATTTCAAAACTAATATCCGATTTTTTGTATCATGCGAATTTTTACAGTTCTGAAACTATAAATTTCGAACTTGAGACATTTTCAAAAACAGCCGTATCCCTCGGACTTGTCACATACTTTACGCCCTTCGGGCAAGCAGGGGCGGCGTGGGCACTAAACAAAAGCAGCCGTATATATAATTTATTACTTTAACCGCCATTTCCGGCTAGCTCACAGAAAGTGAAAAGTACAGTTAAAATAAAGCTGGGCCATAGTTGAATTAAATTAAATTTATTTTTCACACATCTACCACATAGAATTATTCTGGATTAACTAAAATTTCATTACATTATACAAGTCGCTAAACATGGCGAGATTTGTCCGTCCCCGTCCCCCGAGCCATCGTTCTCGCAAGAACAGTCAAATCACTCTGTCTATATTGCTTCTGATTGCGAAAGGTCCTTGCAGCGCCATCCACCGGCAGGAGGGAGAAACTAAATGCGAATGTCACATTACATAATAATAATTCATTATTATAATTTCACTTACTATTTTAATAAAACTTTCTTACAAAAAATACTTGAGAAAATGAAATAAATAGTAATAAAGCCAGATATATATCTAAAAAAATTAGATTAAAAAATAGACAAATACTTTTTACTTTTTCTGCAAAGGGATGCTTGTGTCCTTTAGATTTTACAACTGGTTCAATGTTTCTTTTAAACACAGACAGAAATCTACCGTCGGTATCTTTGATATTGTTTTTCCATGCATTTTATATCTTGGTGAAATATCTCATCGTTTTTCTTCCTTCAACACATCAAGATTTTCTGGAGAATACTTAAGATGGGAGTGAAAGAAGTGTATTTTAAGCTCATATTTGCAGCCTAGTTCTTCAAAGTTTTGTAGAATTTTTCCACTATCATTGTATAATAAGAATCCTTGTAATTTCCTAGATATTTCTGAATGACGTCATTGAAACTAACCCATGCTTTTTCCCCTATTGATAGGATTTTTCTCTGAAATTTTTTATTCTTCATTAACCCTCCATTAGTCGCACGAGCTACAAGTGTCCCCCATAAGTTTTCAAAACGCTGCGCTTTAACTCTTTAATCCCGAAGAGACTTTTTTCTTCTAGCCCGTTTTGGGTAGATACGACATGAATTGGACTCTCCCACCCTGGGTCGTCATTTTACCTAACCACCCAACCCACCTCCTGCTATAACCTTCCATTAAGGCTCACGGAAATGGGCTGTGGTTGGCAAGGATAACTGGACCCTCTACCGCGCTTATCTCCTACGCGATCTCAGAACCTCACCTCCCCTCAAAAGAATGCAACCGCCTCAGACCGGCCTTCGTCGTTGTTAAGGGGAAATCCTTAGACCGCCCAAGACCGCCTCTCTCGGTGTGAGAGGGTTGAATTCCATTCATTGTCTAGAGATCAAACTGTCTCAGTAACTGTCAACTGATCTCAGTAACTGTCCTTGCAATACTCAGAAAAAATATGGCACAGTCATTCAAATTCTATAGGTTAGTGTACGGGAGAAAAGAGAACATAAAGACATATGTAGGACAGGTGCAACCCGCGTGCCTAAACGTGTAATAGGAATTCCCAATTGGTTGTTCTTCTTTCGCTGCTTCTGTAATAATGATTAATTTCTTAACGACTTATTATGCTTTCCGTGTGAAATTCTGGCACTTAGATTCGTTTAATGTTTAATTTTATAAATATTTATTAAATTTCAGTTAATTTCATTAAAAAAATAGTTGAACTAGAGTTTAACAGAGGATGATTGGTTTTCTAGCTCCGAATTAGCCAAAAAGTTTGAGAGGGATCTAAATTAAATTATGTAGATAAAATTAATGTAAATAAACGGGAATATATATCAAAGAATTTTTAATATATGAAAAGTTAGAAGTAAAGTTTAAAATATATGACTACCCTTGTCTCATACTTATTTACCATAGACTTTTCAGTTTCTATTGACGACAGATGATAAAAAAACATTTGAAATTGTTGCAATTTGTTATATGACAAAAGGAGTTGATTTTCTAGATCAACTATGCTGGAGAAATAATGTCTGAAGAAATACTTGTCATTGGATTATGGTTCTTTACTCCAATCTTTGAAACAAGTCCACTATTAACGCTTTTGTACCGTCTTTTCAAACACAATGATAACGATAAGATTGTAGAAAGACTTGATGTCATCAAAAATTTTAATTTAATACTTATAATACTTCAAATTTTATGCAAAGCTGCCCAATGCCCGCCTTCCGATGGAATTAAAAATTACAGAAAATCTTATGTTATGAATCAACGGTACAGGACCAAAAAATAACAAAGTCAATAAGTAATTAAGGTAGATGCAAATATTGTGGAAGAAATAGGGACAAAACTATCTAAAAATACGGTAAAATTGGCCATGATTGAGCCTGTAGTGAGCATTTATAAGAAGTATATGTAAAATATTGTGATTTTTCATAGTAATTTTGTAATCTCTGTAATAATATTCAATATATAGTCAGCTAAAGTTATTTTTACTCTTTTTTTCAGAGCTTCTTAGATGTTTATTCTTTAATTTGCAGTTGATATATCTTCTGTCAGAAAAAATATTTGTAGAAAAATGGAAAACAAATGGGGCTACATATGCACCACGCGCGCCTAAATCTTTGTTCCAACAGCGTGTGGCTTGGCCAAACCATCGAGTCGCTGTAGGTTCGTACTTGAGGACTGTGGTCAATGGAATTTGAACAGTCGCATTATTCCTACGGCTCGTGGCTTTGCTAATATCTCGGCATCACTCAAGTGAAAGGATTCAATGCCGCCGTCTAGCCTCTCTCCTTTCCTTTGATTCGCGAGCAATTTATCGCGACAACGCGGGAAACACAGATGCACTTACAAGCACACGAACCACATCGATTCTTCTTTAAAAATAGCCGCCAATTTAATTAAATAGCCGTCGCACTCTTTTTGATTTATGAAACATGGATGATGGAAAACAACGAATATCACTTTTTTAATCAGCATGTCAGATTTATTAAAAAACACTTGACATTCTGCAAAGCCCAGATTCATGTTGGCCTGTTTAATCTGTCTGATTTGCAATAATTAATTTTGGAAATTTTAACGAATAATATAAAGAACTCGTTTGTGTTACTTATAAGTATTTTAATGGTAAAATATATTTTTGCTCCTACTTTTGAAGTACACCCACACATAAGCTTTTAATGTTTCACATCACGACAACTGAGGTTCAAATTTCTCGGTTTTATGTGGAGTTTACGGTACCTACTTACTGCGCTTCTCTTAGGATCGTCACCTCTTTGTCGCCAAGAACGGCGATGAGAGAACATTTGTTTTAGATGCGTCTAGATTTTTTAAAGAGTGACTAGCGCGCATGCGCACAAATTGATCTTCTCATCGGTGGTTTGCTTATCATGCTACATTGCGCCGCTTTTCCATTGGACTGTTTTGTTCAAATCTTCAATGCATTTGGTCGATAAATTCGAATTTGACTAAAACTTTGTTTGGAATTCTTCGGATGGAATATAGGTTCAGTACCGTGTCTATTATTCTGTGCATTTCGTTTTCCACTGAATAAGCGAAACTAAAAGTATTCCGCTATGCTGAAAGCGAAGCAGCTGATATTTTTTAAGTTAAAAAATTTGCCCGGTACACGCTTGAAATGCCACAGGCATTGCGTGCGGAAATCCTAGTTTTCGGAATTTTTTTAAAAAACCAAGATTACTAATATTCAATGAAAAAGCGAAGCTACTAGTTTTCTGCTATGCTGAAAGCGAAGCCTCTGAGGTTTTTTTTAAGTTAAAAAAATTTGCCCGGTACACACTTGAAATGCCACAGACATTGCGTGATCAATCTCTAGTTTTCAGGTGACGCATGCGCAAGAGAGAAATAAAAAGCGCCCTGCACATCTAAAACAGTATTTGGCGACGGCACATGAAACTGCGCCAAGCAAAATTGGCGAGAAACAGGTGGTACCGTAAACTCCACATTTACCATTTCTTGCTATGAAAATAAATATTTTCCTTTTAATTCTCCTTCATAGCATCGATTTTGAAAGATACATAGAACACAGGAAGTACTATATGCCATCGTTTGCACGGCTCAAACGAAAATACTAAAACAGAGTAATTGTTCATCCTGTCAATTACATTCACGGAATAGTGCCTAAACATTCGAGCTGTATTCTATTATTCAATTCCTTAACGTCCATTTTGTATCATAATCGGATGGTGATATCCCTTGGAAAGCTTAAACTGACACAATGTTTATCAAGATAAATTGCACGTTTACTAATAAATTTTCAACAACATATATCCCAGCAAGTAGATAAGAAATTCTAAAATGCGCATTTGTGATTGCTGCTGATAAATGGCAGATAGCTGGAGTGAATTCCATTTACTATGTTCGAGATTTCTGCATTTGAACCGGCAAATCTTGCATCAATCATTGCCAAATGTATCATGAATAGTGTAAGCACCACCTTTATGCAGTTCTAGGTTACTTGACGTTACTTGAAAATATTTGATTAATATCTATGTTACGAATAATAAATGTCCTGAGACATAAATCTGGGAATATCCAAGTCGGAATGTCAAGTATGAAATATTATGATCAAGAATAAAATAATTGCATTTCAAATGTCATTTTGAAGAATCGTTTACTAAAATATTTATTTAACATTTACGCTGGTGTTATTTGTTTAATCTTCATATGGTGTATACAGCGCAAAATAGCACAGAGTGATTCAGAGAAAATTCTAAAATATTCTGTTAAAATAATATTAATTCAACTGCAGGAACAATACTAATTATAATGTATTCGTAAACATATTCGTTGCTCAGTAGAAGGTATCACTGAAGATTCTTCAAGAGTTATTTCTAGATTAAATGAAAGAATTTCGGACAAATTATTTTTGAGCACTATCCATATATTTAATTTCAGTAACTACACAATTTGAAATTTGTGTTTCTTGTCATTCTTCAAAATTTTTTCATTTTCCTACTGTCTATTACAATCTTATCACAATTTAATTGCGTTTTACTACAACAGCATTTCTGACACTTGTACTTGCATAAAAACTGAAAAATATGCTTCGAGTTCATAAAAATATAAAATTTAATATTCTGTTTAATCTATTTCAGGAGTTGTTGAAAAACAGTTTCAAAAATGTTGCCTGGCAAGTGAAATTTATAATACAATTTAATATTTATGTAAATATTGATTTAAATGTATTTCTAAGAAATGAAATGGATGCTGAAACTTTGGAAAATTTTGTTATTTATTGTCTTTTATTTCATACATAATTGATGAAATCGAAACAGAAATAATAATTTTTCGTAAGATTTTTTTATGATGAATAGCAATATAATTGTTTTGACTAATTTATTATTAGTATTCGGTAATTTAATGTTAAGTTACTAACTGATAGAAATATTAAAAATTCTCTCTAATCAGATAGCTTGCAGGAATTCTAACAGGATTTTTCAAAATGATGAGATCTGTATTTTGTTTTGCTTTGAAGAAACATATATAAAGTAAAATATATCTTAAATATTTTCAATGTATTCAATGAAACCTGTTAAGTAAAAAAATATTAAACACATAAAACAAATTAAATAACTGTTTAAAATTGCTCACATTTTCCGTCTCTATTATATAAAACGCTTATGCGTGGCGCGAAAAGGACCTTTATTTCTTTCTCCCCGTTGGCAACAATCAGTTTGTTTACCAATATCAACCCTGACGCCGAGTATTCCACAACGAAAATTTTTTTGAGTTAAATAAGTTTGAGTCGTACAGTTTGGATTAGACAAATGAATAAATGTGTGCTTAATACTGAATGTCCTTTTCAAATAAAAGTATCTGAAAAATTGGTTTATTCATCTCTCGACAGATCAAATGTTCTGAATTGCATCTATCCAGGGAAAAATAATCTACCTTCCTTCACATAATAATCATTGGAGTGAGTGTGTTTACATGTGCGGAAGCAACATTTCACTTAAAAAAGTGCATGTTTAAGATTTTGCTGGAAAAAATGTTGTCTGAAAATTTTGAAAAAGGCTATTTAATCAATTTTAAAATGCTAAGGGTAAATAATTATTATGGGTTTTAATTTTGAGGAGTTAATGTGAACATGTTTCGAGACACTATTTTCTTTAAACTGCCTTTTATTTAGCTAAAAGGTTGCAAGATGGATTACATCATTCTACGACAAAGACGATCAAAGTTTTTCTGAGATTTAAAACACAAATGACTACACTGAGAAAAACATTATATCTTTCTTGACTAAATAATTGTTGGAATAAACATGTATAAAAGTGGGGAAGCTTTTCTGTGCAATATTTAATTGAAAAGTGGGAATGTTTAAAATTTTGTTGTAAAAAGCAAGGATTTTGGAAATTTTTGAAAAAAGCTATCTTAACAATTATAAAAAGCTAAAAATAAATAATTATTATGGGTTTTAATTTTGAATAATTAATATGAGCATGTTTGAAGCCATAATTTTCTTTAAACTGTTCTTTTATGGCTAAAAGTTTGGAAGATGGGTTACATCATTCTACGACAACTAGAATTTTCTGAGATTTAAAACACCAATGACTACACTTAGAAAAACACTATATATTTTTTGATTAAATAATTATTGGAATAAGCATGCACACAAGTGTGGAAGCTTTTCTGAATTACATTTCATTGTATATAGGGCATATTTGAAATTTTGGTGGAAAAAACAATGTTTTAAATTTTTTTTTGAAGATTTGGAAAAAGGCTATCTTATGAGTTTTAAACTTAACATTTTGTTGGAATGAAGTTATGTTGAAATAAACTGTTGAAGAAATAGATAAAAGTGTATACCAAGAAGTTTTAATTGACTGATGAAAATTATTTTGATTTTTAATCATCTTTGAATTATATATATTAACATTCAAATATTTGTTTCTAACATTTATATATATATAGGAAAAATTAATTTTAGGAGTTCATGCAATTTCAAATAATTTAAATTTACTTTTAGTAATTAAAGTACTTATAATTTCCTAATACTAGCCGAAACACATAACTGTATGGCGAGCGAACGAAGTGAGCTGGGATAACACGGTGGTCCCGAAAGAATCACGTGATTCTTAGAGGATGGCAAGCGGAGCGAGCAGAGGGTGTATATATAAAGATTTTACA
This sequence comes from Araneus ventricosus, assembly GCA_013235015.1. Classification (NCBI taxonomy): domain Eukaryota; kingdom Metazoa; phylum Arthropoda; class Arachnida; order Araneae; family Araneidae; genus Araneus; species Araneus ventricosus. The sequence continues at coordinate 1,178 of BGPR01033400.1, read as the reverse complement.
GAAGGTGTACTAGGACACGCAGTGTCTTCATCGTTGCCAGCGAAGCGAGCAAACGCAATTCTCCTGGGGCTTGGCGAGCTTTAGCGAGCAGGGAGCAGAGCCCACCTATTATATACTAATACAATTATTGCACAGAAATTAAAATTGAGAGATTCTATACACCGTTATAGAATAATGGCAGTGCGCAATGCAAAGATTTAATCATAAATATATATATGCCAATGAAAACAATAAACTTTGATATGTAAATCATATAAAAGGAAAGTTGTGAATTATTATGATATAGTTCGTAATAAATGAATGCATCACAAAATGCATGTTTTTCTATAGATGCATAAATTGACGGTTATTTAATATACAAGATGTTCTCATTTCTCGGCGAATTATCGTAGCCAAAGAAGCTAATTAATTTCTTAGAATAATTATAATGTTTTTCAATTACTACAAAAACAAACATAATGCAAACCATTTTCTTAAGACCAATAATGGTTATTAAGCTATGCTAAATTAGTAAGAAATTAATAAATTGCAAATTACATGAAGATTAAAAAGTGATTATGAAATTTATAGTTTCATTATTTTAGATTAGATTCATATCGCTATAATTATTTCCTATGTACAATAGGCGTTACATAAAAAATCCCTAATTAGAAATACAGAACATATTCTTACTCAAACCTCTATCGGCACTTTCTCCGGTGAAAGTAAATTGCATTTGGTTTTTCCAGAATTAATTTTAATATGAAAATTGCATCCTCAGATGCAAACAGATGTATGTAAAAAAATTTCTCAAATCGACACTAAAATTAATTATACTAAAATGTTTAACGGATTTTTCGAATTTAAAAGAAAGTTCCTAATGCAATTCCTTAATTCAGAATTAGGCATTACTTTATTTCATTTAATGATGTCATTGATTACAATTCCCAATTTCCAGCTACCACCAGTGTAAGAATAGAGCTTCATTTTCAAATGCAGTCCTGTCATTTGCTTGACCAAAATGTTTAACGGGTTTTCCAAATTTAGAAGAAAGTTCCTAATGTAATACCTTAATACACAATTTGCCATTACTTTATTTCATTTAATGATGCCATTGATTACCATTCCCAATTTACAACCTCCACCAGTGTAAGAATCGAGCTTCATTTTTAAATGCAGTCCTGTCATTTGCTTGACCA
>BGPR01033399.1:0-16997 GCA_013235015.1 Araneus ventricosus | reverse complement strand
GTATGGACGTTTCCCTTTAAGCTTAATAAATAACCTTATATTAGTGGTCAAGTTTTCTTTTTTTTTTTAAATTTTAAAATTTTTAACCTGTCTAAGAAGGAGACATGGTAGTCAACGGAACTTTTACATTTTAAACGAAAGCATAATTGACTAATTATTCGGCAGATTTGGTACAGGTTTATTTCTTATAATTAAACAATAAAATTAGTTATTTAAAACTAGAGCAAGAAAGCCTAACATTTTAAAATAAATATCACTCTTTAAATAATGGCATTGACTGTGCGTTTGTTAAATAATATTTACAAACGCATCTTCAGGAATTTTTTATAAACATTTGAGCCGAGAAAAAAAGGAACTGGCTTTCATACTGAAATTTAACAGAAAAAGATTCTTGGTGTATTTATAGAGCGTTTTTAAAAGTTTTTTTTATACATATTTGAATAAAATGACCTAATATCTCGAATTAGCTGGGAATAATATATTCTAATATTGTTTTATAATTCTTAAACAAGGCCTAATCCGACCCTGGGTCGATTTGAAACAATTTATATTACTTTACTTTGGAAAAATTTGCATCCAACAGCGATACTAATTTGGTGAACATCAATTCTTCATAAAATAAAACTCTTACATATGCAGTATTAATAAACATACCTATCAAGAATTTCTTAAATAACTGAAATATTTGCATACGATTCTGTTTGATTCTAGACTGCACTAAATATTTTCCTTACGTTGACATTAAACTTTTTATGGGCGGTGTTTTACAACTAAACCATATCTGTAATAGTTTTCTCTTTGGTAGGGAGAAGCTCTCTTTTGCTGGTATACTAGTGAAAATAAATTTTCTGATTACTAATAACAATAATATAGGGCACCACGAGTTTCTAGTCATCTTTCCTTGTGAATTTACATTTTATATGGAAATTAGTTACAGAGGAGGGAGCGAGAAAATTTTTAGAAAATTAGAGGGACTCATAAACTTTTCTACATACAAAAAGCCTAGAATAAAAATTTATATATATATATCATGAAAGTCAAAAAATATTAAAATAAAATGGAGAGACTGTAGTAAATCGGTAAAATCGGCGTTTGTGTTATATTTTTCTACTTTATTTTATCTTCCCCTTTTATATATATATTCCACTTTCGGCTTTTTCTTACCGCAGATTGTTTTCTTGACATTTTGTTTTTTGAATGTTTATTTTGTATATGTTGCTTTTACATTTCTGCTATGTTTGTTTCGTATTTGTTATATATAAATATATATTCTAATTAATCGTAATTAGGTACATTTTAAACAACATCTGAGATATAAAATCCAGGATATTTAAAGATAGAATTTCGTAATCAGAATATCCTTATTATCCTGTGGTTTCCCCAATATGGAACTTCAGCATTTTTTAAAAACGCGTGAAAGCAATCCGTATTTATAGAAAAAAATCATTCTAATTTCAAATATGCAAGTGAAACCAGAAAACCAAAATTCAGATTTTAATTTACACCAAAATTATCACTCAGTATATTAGAAAAAATGCTTGAAGTTTTTATGAATATAATATTGTAATATCTGATCATTTCGAATTCGTCCCGAAAAAATTTGCAAACGACTCACTGGCTTCTTAGTATTGCGGAAGCCTGTCTTATTCTGCATACTACCGAGAATGAAAATGCATACAGGGTGGTCATAAAATATTGAACCTATTTCAAAAATTAATAGAAGAAAAAATACTGTTACAACAACTGTTTTTTTAAATGATAGATTATTTCAATTTTTTTTTTTTTCAGATAGGTAACGCTTCGTTACGATGGTCGTAAATTTTTGGACGGCTCCCATTTTTGAAAGCCATTATCTGTGAAAATATCAAAGCTAGAAGAAAAGTAAGAGTATGCATTTGTAGGGAAATTTACGCTCTTTAATTTGTTAATTCACATGTAGTGTGAAAACTAAATGTTTTTCAAAATTTTCAAGAAAAACTAAAAAAGTTAACCAGAAAACGCGCATCGGCTTTTGACGATCTACAGCCTTTGCGTATGGACTTCTCTAGCTGTAACAAATTTAGAACGCCGCGTTACCTAGCAGCCAGTGACGATTATACGTGGGCGAAGCACACGGCCTCGATGGGATGGGCCTCGCCGCGTTACCTATCTGAAAAAACCCTTTTTTATTTGCTCTCTCATTTAAAAAAAAAAAAAAACCATAGTTGTAACATTATTAGGTTGCTTTTTTTAATTAATTTTTGAATTGGGTTTTATATTTTATGGCCACCCTGTATATTCTGAATAATCCTAACGAGGGTCATTTCAAAAAATATATTTACTTCGATGAAATTTTCGCATCTAAAAAAATAAACTAATTTACTACTACATTGTATAATAGACTCACAAATGTTTCTCTTATGAGTGCCAAGATTGTGAATAGTAGAGGTTGGTCAGAGGGAGGAGGGGGGGGGGGTCCCTCACTTTTTGAGGAAATTATTAAATTTTTATTTCATTTTAGCTGTCTAAATCATCTAAAATATATCTAAAACTAGGGAGTATTTGCAAAACAATAATGTCTGGGAAAGCTAGATAATTTTGAAACTAAATTTTAATATTTTGTTGCCTACTCCCTATTCTCCGGGGTCCTTTTAGGTGTTTCTACATTTTTTTGCCCTTCCCTCACACCCTTTCGCCGCAACTGCTTTATGGTATGAAGAAAACGGTCTTACTTCTATTATAATAAGTAAGCAAAGGTATTTTTTTCTCAGAAAAATAAGATGAGCATGAAAATCTAATTTTAATCAAGTACACATACAAATAACTCCGAATAAAACACCCGCAGGAACAAGGTTTGTGTTTATGTGTGAGCACTCTCAGAAAACCATTCTCGAAGTATTTCTTGAACTACACAATTATCTTAATCACTAAAATAATAATATCCGAATTTGAAAAGGTATTAATTTGTCATGGTGGGTTCAATAAAAAAAATCAAACTGAATCTGTTTTGAATTATGGAATAATCTGAACACAAGTTTTAGAATGATCCGAATTCATAAGCAATCTTCTGTAAATACTTTATGGAATAATTTTTTCAAAAATTTCCGTTTTGTATACGACTTTATACATCTAAAATTTCTAAATGAATAAAGAAATGAGAGATAAAAGGTTTTGGTCCTTCGAGATAAAAATAGCAAAGGGTATGATGCGTCTATTATACTGATATGAAGATTTAATTATTCCATTTCTTGTTTTTGTCATTTGCTTCTTGGTTAGTGTTTGGTTTGAAGCTCAGAAGCTACAAAAATTTCCCTACTGCCATAAAATAAAAGATACTGCCTGGGAGGTTAAAGGCTGGTCCGCGATAAGGGGGAAGGAAGAGGATTCACCCCACAGTCCTCCAGAAAGGGGAGATCGAAGCTAGATGACAAATCAAAGAGTAAAAGGAAAGCTTGTATCCTTCCGCAGGAAGGCGGAGCTTCGCGAAGTGGGGGAAAATTGCAGAATTTCTTTCAAATGTTGGCTCAAACACAGCTTTTATATATTTTTTGAAAAATTTTAAAATGTGCATTGGAAAGAAGATAACAAAATGAAGGTTTCTATAAAGTTACTTTTATTTTAACTATGCTTGAAAATTTTCTAAAAATGTTTAAAACCCGAAATTGAAGTTTAGCGACTTTTGAAAAATATTTAAAAATACTTTAAGCAGTCGGGGGAAAAAAGTCATTTTATAGGAACCTGTATTTTTATTTCTTCTATCGAATGCACTTGATTGCATCCGAAATAACGCAATAGCAAACGAGAAAAGGTGTAAGCATATATCTCCATAGGATAACATTACGTTCTGAAATTGTAGGTGGCGTGTGCACGGCAGCCTTAAGGCAAAACCTGTAGACCGCTTGGCTAGGTACGAGAGGGTTAAGAATAAGTGAAACAGCGAAATAGTACTGATAAATGTTTGAGCTTGATTTTAAAATGTGTCCTGCGCATTCTCTTTCCTTCTTTTAAATAAACGAAGAAATAAATACAGATAAAATTTGTAATAGACTGAAAATTGTAACTCGGTTTATTAGGTTGCATCATTTTTCGTACATCAAAATTATCATTTTTTATAATTTTTGCAGAGTAAATTTATTAACGAGTTCCTTTTTCAATCGATTTTGTTGAGAAGCAATTTCTTTTTCATCTTATTCATGTATTTTCAATTTATTTAACATTACGATTGACTTGTATCGATTATTTATTAATTTAAATTATATCTGCATTAGTCACTTGTTTGAGAATAGCAGTTATTAAGGTCCTTAGCATTTTCCCACGGAAGCATCGTTGAAGCAGGGGGCACTGACATTGATTGATTGTTATACGCCAAAGGCTTTCAATGCGCTAAAGCCACGCCAAATCAGACATCGATAAAGTTTACAATACTGCAACCTTTCCAACGCTTGTGCGCAAAGGACATTACTTAATGACTTAATGCTAATCAGGCTGTGCGCAAGTTCCACAGTACCGAGCCTTACCAGTAGACCACCGCTGCCCCCCACTTTTTTCGGACACCCTACCATTCTCTACACTCTGGTCAAACTGGCTGACTTCTTTGAGATTCCATTGCTGAGATATAGAGATGTCCAGAAGACGTTTTCAGACAGCTGCAAATCTCGAGGTCCACTCAATGAATTTGGGCTGATTTACTTTCGACGGTTAAAGGATTTACTGAATTCTTCCTACTGTTGGGAAGGTATGATAATTGCTTTCCCAGACTTCGACAGGTGGACACTGGGATGAAATTGCCGGAAGTGTTTGATGGCACAGTAGGGGGGGGGGGGGGGAACAAAAACAAGATTGATAAAAAAAAAAAAAAAAAATCGGACTATAACTGGCGACTGGACAGCTTAACTTCAGTGATTTCCTCGAATGCTTCAGCTGTATTCTGAAGGTATTAAAATCTATTTTCTAAAAGTAAAATGTTTCCGCTTTGAGAGAAAACATCCTGGATCGATATTTTTCAGATAAGGTCATTCAGGGAATTGCTCAAAAACCGATGCCTGTGCTCAGGGACGTTTAAAGATTCCTGTACTGTCAAAGGCTTCTCCCTTTCCAATCTCTGAGCAGAAATACGATGACCTGATCCAGCTATGTAAAAAGGGAATAATAATGCAAAAATTTCATTCAAGGTATAAATCCTTGGCAAGTGTCATTAAAATACATGTCTGCTCAGTGGCGGCTCGTCCATTGGGGCTGCAGAGCTGCAGCACTCCCTGAATTTTTTTCTAAACTTGTATTTTCGTTCCTAATCTTATTCGCTTACTTTTCCACTCTCAGAGTTCCATGACTTCTGAAAATGCGAAAAAAGATTGAAAAGAAGACAAAATGAATCAACAATTACGAGAGAAGCAGTTCTGAGCTGCAAAGTACTCTGTTCCCCCCCCCCCCCCCCATTTGTTCACTGGGCAGAAAATCCGGAGAGGAAAAAGCATCCCTTTCTCCCTTTAACTTAGGGCCGTAGCACACTAGCTTATATTTCGTCACCAAGGGAGAGCGAAACCGCTTCTATGGCGTTTGAACCGGTTTTATTAGCCCTCAAAGCGAAGATGGGAGCTTTCGAACAGAACAAAAAACATCCATGCAAGTTCATGGGCGTGAATAACTGAACCAATCAGGTTCGACTCGCCAGTGACGTCACTGAAAATTTAGGCGCGATTTTCGGGCAACACATAAGCCATTTCATATCGTGTTCACGCCATCACCATGGATGCTAGAAAATATATTTGGTATAGTGAAATAAGGTAGATGCTCCAGTTTTTGCCACATTAAGAGAAAATTAGAATTTGAATTTTCACAGTGGATGACTAGCTCAAGTTTTTTAAGTCGTACTGACACTATTCTTTAGTAACTTTTATTGCCTGTTAATTAATAAAATTCTTTCTCTGGAAAAATATTATATCTTGAGTTATGAATTTTTAAATAATATATCTTAATTTGTACAACTTTTGGCCACATAATTATATAACAGGCATTTTACTTAATATTAAGCAAAAATAAAGCATTTTCATTCAGTATGCATTTTATTACATTTTCCTTCTTTATAGCAAGTTTTTCATTGCATATGAAATAACTGAATAACAAATTTCTTACTTTTTAATCAATTTGGTGTCAAAGTTTTACATTATTTGTTTGATATTTTTTCTTGTTTATATTTTATAAACATTCAGTAAATTTCTAGTTCTTATAGTATAGCTATATTAAGCAAAAATTAAATTAAATAGTATGATTTTTGGAACAAATTAATGCACCTATTAGTTTGTATCTCTGGTTATTATATATAAATTAAGTCTTAAACGATATAAAATTTATTAAAAAAGAGGCTAGTACTGTCCCATAAAAGCATTTCCATAGATAACCAATCTTTTGTAAATGTTCAAGATATTATAATGAGTCTTCCAGAAGCTACATTTTCACAAAAAAAAAAAAAAAAAAATTTTATTAAGTGACACAGAAATCTTTTGGTGTGTAATTTGCGAAGTTTAATATTCATTAATCTTGCATTATAAGTATGCATTGAAGCCATGAATAAACAAATATGATGCTTTCTATGTTTTATGCTATTCAAAAATGTACTATATTTACACATTTTTTTTTTCAATTTATTTTATTTACCCTACAATGGTCCACTTCGTCACTTGTTACTTAAAAGTAAATAATAAAAAAAGTATAGATAATTAATAAATTTAGAGTGTAACATAAATCTTAATATATAGAGAATATGTATGCATTTTTTTTCAAGCCAAAAACAAAAAAAACAGTTCTTTGAAAATAAACATTCAAAATTTACAAAAGTGGTCCATTGTACCCTGGTCTCCCCTATACATAATGTATACTACACTTGCATAAAAATTTATTGTTTTTAAAGGGCTGAATTTACCTCTAAGGGCCTCTTAAACCCTAAAGATAATTAATTTTAGAATTAATAGTTATTTCTGACAGTGTGACGATGAAAGATCACAACACTTGCGAGTACTTGGTACATGTTCATGCATTTAATTTTCTTGCAAGTCGCATGTTAAGGAAAAATGACCTAATAATATTGTAAATTATTAAAAAAGAGTTCGTTTAAGGTGTAGGAATGCATCTTATTGGTTAATATAAAATCTGTGGCAAATAATTGCATTTGATAATTACAGAGAGAATTAATGGTAGCTTAGATGATGAAATTATGGCAATAGCAAATTTAATAATAACTTCATATTAATTTTAAAATCTATTAAAATATGTATGTTTCCGTTTAGATTTTTTCTATCAATTATAGCTTTTTATACAGAGATGTGCAATTCTTTGGGTCTGTTTCTTTGCGAAAAATATAAACGCCAAAAAAAAAAAAAAAACTATTTGCATCGCCTAAAAGGCAATTACACATTGCAACTGTCATCCCTTTTTTGGGGGTTGTCAGATCGTAAAAAAGGGACGTCCAACCAGGGCCGGCCTTAAGCCGATTGGACCGATTGCTCCAAATAGGGCCCCGCACCAAAGGGGCCCCGCGCTAGCGTGCTACAAAGAATGTAATCGAATTTTTTAAAATTAAAATCAATTAATTATTGTTTTTAACAAATTATTGAAAAAACATGTTTTTGTTGCATTACAGAAACATGATATGTTTTAATAGATCTAAGAAAGTTTTGCAAATCTAAATTACTAGCGGATGTTCACGATAAAATAAAATAAGATTTTTCAAATGCTCAGATGCGAAATAAGAGTATATACTTCCATTTGAATGTCGTGGATATAATAATAATTAATGGGAATTCAGTTTGAGTTGAATTTCCAAGCAATTTTTTTCGAGAAGACTTTTGTCTCTTATAGTAATTTTGATTGTCTGAAATAAAACGACTTAACTTTTTTCTACGCAATCATTAAAATAATGATGAAAATGTTGATTTAAATCTTATTATTATTTATTTTTTTTATTAAACATGCATTTGATACCATTGCATATTTCTTTCTACTGTACCAGTAAGTCTTTTAAGATGAGTATTATATAGAAATTACGAGTAGTTTGCTTACTGAAGAGAAGCTAATTTTAGTAGAATAAATTAACCTTAAACTGAAATAAATAATGTTTTTAATTATGTTTATTAAAACTTTGCAAGTGAAAGCTTAATTAGCTTATCTTAAATTTGTAGTCTTGAACTATATGCCTTATACGGCAATTATAAATATAGCTAGAGATATTTTGAAGGAATTAGCCGTGAAAAAATGGAAAGGTAGTTTCTGAAACCTTCCCGATCGTAATTTTCTCTAATAACCTTGTAGTTTTACATCCTGTTGTTTTATAATTTAAAAAATGTCCGATTCTATATAAATAAAGAATATTGAGATTGGTTAATACAAAAAGTTTTGTAAATTATTAACCGCTTTTTCTGAAATCAATTGTAATTTTGTATTTTTTATAATCAAACTACTGAAACCATTATTCTTGAATGGTTAGTTATCTCAGTTTCGTATAATGTTTTGTTTTTTTAGTTTATCCTAATATTTGTCGCCTCAAAACTCCTTATAAACAAGGCCGGGTTATCAAATAGGCAACTACATATGGACCCTGTAACTTTTGGGGCCCGAGATTTTTTTCAGGCATTTTTAGGGTAATTTAATTTTGTGTTTTCATTTGTTTTACAATTGCATTGTACTCGAACATATTCTAATTAAAATCAAGTATCGTTTAAATTTCATAACATTATTCTTAGGATTTATTTTGTGTTTTGAAATCTATTTACCGAGCAGTGTGGTCCAATTTGTTTCTACAATACTGATTCACAAGTCAACAACGCTCTAACTTCCCTGCTATCATAAATGGAAGATAAAAAGGAGTGCCCTTGACTCTACAGCAGGGGGGGGGGGGCGAGAAGCCTTCGTATTTCGTTTCCTGTAAGTAAGAATGAGACAATATACTACCGGGGCCCCTGGAAAGGGAGCAATTCTTAAACAAAATAGCTAGTATTACTCTTATATTGCAAACTGATGCTGTTGACATTTTATTGCCCCCGTAGGCATCTCCGAAGAATCTCCCTTTGCAAGAAGTATGTGGTTCTTGCTAGAGAGGGCACAATGACATATTTTTTCTTCTTTTATCAAAAGCTCATTTTATTGCTCTGCTTCTGTCTGGAGATCAAGTAATTTGCCTGCTAAAACCGCGAAGGAAAAGGGGTGTTATGTGTTTCGGGGGGGGGGGGGTGAGCTATCACCCTTTTTAGACTGCACCTGCTGTCTGGTCAGGGCCAGAGAAGACCTGCTGTCTGGTGCTTCTTTAGTGGAATTGAGGCACATTTCTGTTCTCAGTCACTTCGTACTTTTAAAAAGGTGAGCTCAAATTATTGTTTCTTTATTTTTACATTGCTTTTGTAGTATTAAATACTAGCTGTATTCGGCGACTGAATGATTCGCCATTTTATTAACTGTATATTAATTATGACAACATAATTTAAAAACGTCAAATAATTTAATTTTTGGTAAGCTGAAAGCATTAATTGATTCAAAAAAATGAGTTAGTAATACAAGGAAAAGAAAAAACAGTGAAGAGGAAACGTATCAATACTTGAAACTAAATTTTGTGGCAGTTTGTTTTTCGTCTTATCAAATTAATCTTTAGATCTTTACATTCAGTTGTTAAAAATGAATTAGGTTGGCTCTTTAAAATCGTAAAATTGAATGAAGATTAATTTTCGTTTTGATCAAGCAAGAGATGGTTTGTTCAGATTGAAATTACAATTATTACGCATTATTTATCTAATTATAAAGTGATTGTTGAACCTAATTATAAGAAATAAACAAATGTCATATATTTCCAGAGAGGATTATCCTGCTTTAAGTGAAAAAATAGATTTAAGTTCATAGCTAAAATTTAAATTTATCAAAATAATAAAGTAAATCTATACAATAAAGTAAATCTATCAAAATAATAAATTAAATCTATACAATAAAGTAAATCTATCAAAATAATAAAGTAAATTTAGTTGAAGCAACAAAAATTATATTTAAAAAAAAACTGGCAAAGCAAAGAAAATAGACTGTATTTTGTTATAACAAAAGAAGGTCTTATATTACTATAATCAAAACAAAATAAATTTTATATCTCGTTTTTCAACGTAAGAGAAACATCAAATTTAAAGATTTGATGTATCACTGAAATTGAGTCAACTTTCATTACAGCATTGCAAGCTATTGTTGGAAATTAAGCATAACTTTTTAAAAAGAATTTTCAAATTTACGGAGAAAAATTGTCCGACAAATAAACTGGCACATTCGATTTAAAAGATATATTTTTGAAATACAAGACAGTGCATAAAAGTTTTTTGTGTCATAATATTTTTTGCATTTATCGCTGAAACATACCATATTCTTGCTTAATTTTTAATTAATCAAAATTTTAGAAAAGCTTTCTGAGGCGCACGTTCCCTTCCTTCATAATATATTTGTACCAAATTTGGTCGTGATTATTTGGTTTTACCAAAAAAGGATCTTCAACGGTCTGTCTTGTGGAACGCAAAAAGACAGTCACATACTCATACATGCACTTTTATCGACTGAACTAAACAAAGCGAACTCTGTTTTAATTGACCTGTCAAGATTGCGTTTATCTGTAAATTCGTTTGTTGTCCAGTCATGACCAAACGAGTTGTTCAACTTCCTTCGAAGTTGGCATGAATGTCCTTGAAATCATAAAAAATGACGTCTATAGAATTTTTTTTATTTTATTTCTACCACTTTTTTAGGGTGAGTACAAATTTAGTACATTAAAATTTCGTTGTTTTCCTTCCATTGATTCATATCTTAATGTAATTATTTTAATAAAATCTCTGATGAGCTTATTTAAAATAATAACTAAATTTTTTGGCTTCTGCAAAAAATTTGCGGCCCTTCTTTTTAATTATTTTATTTGATAGTCTGAAAAAACCAGCCTAATTTTTCTTTCACAAATAAAAGCATAAACTTATTTTAATTAGTTATGTTGAAAAAAAGTAACTGAGATTTTAAAGTCTTAAACACTATATACACCTAAATGTTAAACTAAATATAATCTTAATTTTTTAAACTATATTAATAAGGTGCAATTATTTCTAAATCGTTCACAAACTAAAATATTGTGTAGGATTTCAGTTTGACTCACGAGGCTTGAAAAATTGTCTACCCCTGGCCTAGACCATAATTTCTGTGATTGCATATATAAATGGTCTCTATAATAATGCCTTATAAAAATTCATCAAACAAGGAAACGCATTTCCTTATTTAAATATGAAATTTTTTATTTAAAATACTTAAGAATAAAATGCTTAAATATCAAATTAAATATTAAAATTAAGTTTAAAAAAATGCAGTTTATTTTATTTTTAATTGCTGTAATTTTGATTTACCAAGCATAAATAAAAGTTATATCTTCTTTTCATTCTGAAGTCTTCTGAAGTTGCTAGTGTTATGAAAAAGGTCATTGGTAGTCAAGTTAATACAATTTTTATGCTGTATTTGACTTCCTAATTAATTATATACTAATAACTAATAATTAATTACATAATTAATTAATAGTTAACAATTATATAAATAATTATTAGTTATTAATATATAATAAATAACATAATTAAATTTAAAATAATTTAAATTTAATTAATTAAACTTTAATTAATGTAAATTAAAATTTTTTAATTACATTTATTTTAAATGTTAATGATCTCCCGACTTTGATGCAAGTTAGCTGGGAATCGGGGCTATCAAAAATTGTTTCCAATTGGGCCCCGCACTTGCTAAGGCCGGGCCTGCGTCCAACCCCCTTCGGTCAAGGAAGGAGAATTGAAGGAGAAAGCGCCCATCGAATACTTGCTCTCCCTTGGTAACGAAATATAAGCAAGTGTGCTACAGCCTTTAGACGGGATGCCGGGCGAGCAGCTCTAGCTGGCACTGAACGAGAAAAATATGCTTTTTTTAATTAATCTTTTTTTCAGCATCCCACGGAAAGTGGCAATCTCATTGACTGTTTATGTGTTTTGGTTTCGGCTTGTGTTGCGTCGACAGAAGCACATGTGGTTGATAGATTATTTGCTTTCTCTTGATAGATTTCTTTTGAAGAAGATACTCAGTTTTGGAAGAGTGTTATCGAGTGAAGTGGGCGAGGAGGGCAGTCTGTATGTGGAGCTCTGTTTTTTTTTTTTTTTTTTTGTCAGAATCGTTCGATCCACATTCAGTTAACTTTCTGTTAAGTAAAAACAGAGTGAAGTCGTCATATATTGTTATTTGATTTGTTGAACGATGAAAATTTCTACATCTGGTTTTAGAACAAAATTTGTACTGAGTCTAGTAGCTTTTTAAAATGTATTCCTCTCGATAAATATTATCTTGCAAGCCTCGTTTCTGAACTCCACCGTCTAGGGAATACTGGATTCATCTTCTACTGACGAATCCAGCTCTACAAGGATGAACACCAACATTCAGTGCATACTCAGTTATTAAGTACCACTTTTGCAGAACAAAATCTTTGTATATTCTGCAAAAAAAAAAAAAAAAAAAAAAAAAAAGATTTTTTTGCATTGAAAATGTTGAAAAAATTATTGAAATAACTACAGGCATCTTGTAAGTAGCATACGAAGAGCTGAAATAAAAAAACGGAATAAAAAACAAATAAATAAACACATAAAAAAAAGAAAACTCCTGTCAAAAGATAGCTAATGAAGTATTTAAATGCAGCAAAAAACGCGAGAATAGGGACATAAAAAATCTCTCTCAAAATAAAACATAAGATTTACCTAGGCATTCTAGAGATAATGTAGTCCGCATTGTGCCAGTAATTAAACAGACAGATATTACTGAAGATCGTGCAAAAAACTTTAGTCTTTATTGAAATAAACTTGCAAGAGGATGCAAACACGCCCTTTGGTGGAAGAAAAATCTGCGTTGAGGTAGGGAGCTCAAACCAAAACGGCTGAAGTGTGTTAATGGAGAATCTGTTACCAACAAAAGCCCACAAATAGAATAACGAACAAACCCACTTCTTTAACAATTAGGAAATGTTTCAAGAGTGTCAAACAATAATGCTAAATGAATTGTCATTGTAACTGGGTACAATTTCTTCCTTCTCACTTTATAAGGTACAAAATCATTGTGCTGTTTTATGAAAGTGTATATAAAAATAAAAAAGAAATAAAACAGGAATTCATATATTATACATTATTAGAATTTAGTAAAGACTAATACTACTTTACTACAATTGTACGAAGCAAAAAAAGAAATTATTTTCCTTATTTTTATTTATTTTTGAGATAACTTTTTATCAAAAGACTATTAAATATAATTCCCTAGATTTTGTTGGGTCTCAGTATGCTACAGGTGGTAAAGAATATGTTTTAACAAGGTTCAAATTTTGTATTTCTTTTTATGCCCTGATGATGTATTAAACTTGTTTGTTGTCTTTTAATGTGAATGATTTTAATAATAATTGAATATTCTTTTTCTTATTTATACTGCATTTAATTATAAATACCTAATAATTATTATAGTGTAACATTTTCATCATGTTGGCATGTTCTGATCTTTACTTCTTTTCAAGTATAAATTATGGTACAAATTTTTTGCTCACGTGTGATTTCCTTTCAGTCGTTTTGCTTTTTTTGCCAATCTCATCCCTGTATTTTATATTTTGTCAATATCAATTGCTACAATTACAAATAAATTCCTCTTTCTTCTCACTAGGAGAACAACTTACTCTAATACATGTTTGACTCTAAAAGAAATTTACAGATTGATTTGAATACCATTGTAATTTATTCGAAAATCAACGCAGTTTTTTCAAATGAACAGTTTTATTAGAAAGATTTTTAAGCAAAGAAAATTAATGCAGAAGAAGTTTTGTTTAACGCTGATTGCTCATGAAACATACATCACACACAAGAAATTTTAATGTCTATAAAACACACAATTTAGATAACATTTTAATTTGTATAATATGTATTTAAGCTAAAATAAGATATAATTTTAGATATGCTTATAGATTTTCTTCCAATGAATGTGAAACAAAAACATCTTTGGAAAAATAGGCTTAATTAACATGGCGTTAAATAGTTTATTCAGAGAAACTTCAACAAATAATCTAAACTTGATTACATAAAATTTCGATAAATTTCTTGGCATAAAGTATACTTATTGTAGGATTAACTTATAATTTTTTCATTACAGTTTTGATAATTTTCAGAATTTTTTAAATTATTAAAATAGTTTCTGTTCAGATAAAGTACCAGCTGCTGAATTCTCAAAAAAAAAAAAATATTAATATAATTTCAACAACTTGAATTGCGGGAAAATATAATGAGGATTTCAAATGAATTGTTAGTGTTGCTATTTTACAAAAAATTCAAATTAGATGCAATTTTTCTCATTTCTCATGCTCATTGTTTTGTGATAACACATCCATCTCGAATCTTAATAAATAAAATGGCTAGAAAACACAAAAATGATACAATAACATTTCACATTTATAATAAAATCGTGGTTTTCCAATGCCAAAGGGGAAACTGAAATAGATTTGGAATGAAATAATTAGGTGATTTTTTTATGAAAAAAGGTCGCGTGGCTGTGTATAAATAACGTAACTTGTATGAAATATATTATAGATACTGTCATGAAATTGGGTTTTAATATAAAAATTATAAGTCCATCATATATTTAAAAAGTTCAAATTACAACGTAATTGATTTGCGTGGATATTTTACACATTAAGATGAAATAATAATCAAATTACATGAAGGAAGTTTAATCTATTAAATAAATGAGTTGAAAACTACTATTACACACAAAACATCTTGCATATATTTTACGTTTTTCTTTCAAATTTATTTTAAATCTATTTTGGAAATATTGTTAAATCTCGATTAGACACTTCTTATAAATATCTTTCGTATCTTCGTGGCCCCAAGAGCTCTAGCAATTTTCTAATACCTGTTCAACGTATTTATCTCTCTCTTTTCTTCCTTCTGTAAATTTATTCCATTCAGCTTAGTTGTTATTATATTTGATTCATCTTTTAAAGTTGGAAAGAGATTTCCCAAATTTAGGACGAGGCTTACTTAGAATAGTCTGAAATTTCATGCCAACCTTCGATTGTATTGTTTGTTCTATATGAAGGTTTGGTAATTCCACATGCAATTCCTTCCTTCTTGAAGTCTAGTACTCAAGACATCCATTTAAATTAAAACTAAATAGTAAATGTAATAATATCTTCGACAATCTCTTCTGCTAAAGTGCAGAGCTGAAATGCTTTATCAATGGTTTTGCCTGAAGCGAACGGCATTTAAACTGACCAGTGCTGCACAGGCCTCAAGGACAGAAGTGGAGAAAATGTCACCTAGAGTCTAGCCCTGGACAAAGAACAAGAATGCGATCCCTCGCCTCAATTACAACACTTCCTAGTTCTCCTAATGGGACCGCGGGACCCTCTGATGGCCCTGATTTTGCTTTCTCCGATCTCGATGAACCGGAGGCGATGAAGTGGTATTTCCAAAGGTTCCTTAAGGTTGTCGGGATGATTGTTCCTTGTACTACAAGTAGTTTACTTCCTAGTTGAATAAAAAATGATATAATATAGGGTAAAGGCCTCCTGTTAAATCTGAAAAGCTCGATTGATTTTCTTTGGATTATCATCATACAGAGATGATCTGGTTATTCCCTGACAGTATTGCAACAAAATATTTGTCAAATTATGTTATTTTAAATAGAATTTTAGTTATCGTTCGAAAATGGAAAGAAACCCCATTTGATTAAATTAATTAAAATTTTTGTTTTTAATTTTACACTAAGTAGTTCAGGGATTTTCTTTCAATAATCACCAGTTTTTTTAGGCTATCTATTCTTTTTTCTGCAGGTGTATGTCTTTCGATCAAAAGAAAATCGACATATTCTTCTTTTGATTTATGCAAAGTCAAAAAGGTCTCAAAGTCATCCAGGCTTTTAATCTGTAGTATTTAATGGCATAAAATTTTCTACTACATGCGCGAAACGAGTATATGTGGTTCGCGCTACAGGACAGATAATTAGACGTAGTTTACCAAATATAATTAATATACTTTGAGAGAAA
The DNA here is from genome assembly GCA_013235015.1 of Araneus ventricosus. Classification (NCBI taxonomy): domain Eukaryota; kingdom Metazoa; phylum Arthropoda; class Arachnida; order Araneae; family Araneidae; genus Araneus; species Araneus ventricosus. Next base: position 919 of record BGPR01033399.1, on the reverse strand, counting down.
GAATGTACCTCGATTTTTTGCAATTTTAATTACAATCTTTAATCAAAAAAGTGGCAAAATTTTGGCGTTTTTGGTGATTTCTGTTAAATTTAGACAGTTGCGTCCCATTCTTCAAAGAAACGAATGTTATTTTGAGAAAGAAATTGCATTATGGAACCGTGGTCAGGATGACGAGGACAACACCTGACTCATTCCCCTCCAAAACTCCGCACCATTACTAAGCGAGTGGACATATGGCCCCAACGGATTTTAACGTGCACCATAAATTGGCTTCTTTTGGTGATAACTTCCGAAAATTGTTAATTTCAAAAATAATTTTTACTTAAATTTAAAATACCTTTCTATGGTAAGCAATTTAGTTGTTAGAAATGTTATATTTTTAGCTGCAAGAGTTGAAATATTTTATTTCCATTAGGTTTGCAAAAAGGAATTTTATACGTGTATGGTTTATTTAGATGGTTGTCATGAATTTTAAAGTTATCGATGTATTAGAAATACGCTTTAGGTTTAAAAAAACGAACAAATTTTTCTTTTATTTTAAGAGTAAAATATTCTAGATTTTTTTAAACAATTATTATTTATGTGTTAAAATTACCTGAAATATGCCTTAACCAACTAAATAATTCAGTTACTATAATAGGTATTAGAAACGTCTATAAATTCTAATACCAAAAAAATTTAAATTATATTTTTCAATTTGCAGACCAAGCTCAGCTTGTTCGTTTAGGAATACAGATTTTTGTTTATTTGCAATTGAATTTTTTTTATGCACAATTTAATATTCATGGTTCTTAAACAAAGTAATTTTCAACTTCAAATTGCCAATATAACCCTCAAAACTTTAGATTTCACATGCTCTTTTCATTTTCTTTATGAAAGTCCCTAACGTAGAGCAACACAAAAACTGAACGAAGTACAG
>BGPR01033398.1:0-16997 GCA_013235015.1 Araneus ventricosus | reverse complement strand
TGGTCAAGCAAATGACAGGACTGCATTTAAAAATGAAGCTCGATTCTTACACTGGTGGAGGTTGTAAATTGGGAATGGTAATCAATGGCATCATTAAATGAAATAAAGTAATGGCAAATTGTGTATTAAGGTATTACATTAGGAACTTTCTTCTAAATTTGGAAAACCCGTTAAACATTTTGGTCAAGCAAATGACAGGACTGCATTTGAAAATGAAGCTCTATTCTTACACTGGTGGTAGCTGGAAATTGGGAATTGTAATCAATGACATCATTAAATGAAATAAAGTAATGCCTAATTCTGAATTAAGGAATTGCATTAGGAACTTTCTTTTAAATTCGAAAAATCCGTTAAACATTTTAGTATAATTAATTTTAGTGTCGATTTGAGAAATTTTTTTACATACATCTGTTTGCATCTGAGGATGCAATTTTCATATTAAAATTAATTCTGGAAAAACCAAATGCAATTTACTTTCACCGGAGAAAGTGCCGATAGAGGTTTGAGTAAGAATATGTTCTGTATTTCTAATTAGGGATTTTTTATGTAACGCCTATTGTACATAGGAAATAATTATAGCGATATGAATCTAATCTAAAATAATGAAACTATAAATTTCATAATCACTTTTTAATCTTCATGTAATTTGCAATTTATTAATTTCTTACTAATTTAGCATAGCTTAATAACCATTATTGGTCTTAAGAAAATGGTTTGCATTATGTTTGTTTTTGTAGTAATTGAAAAACATTATAATTATTCTAAGAAATTAATTAGCTTCTTTGGCTACGATAATTCGCCGAGAAATGAGAACATCTTGTATATTAAATAACCGTCAATTTATGCATCTATAGAAAAACATGCATTTTGTGATGCATTCATTTATTACGAACTATATCATAATAATTCACAACTTTCCTTTTATATGATTTACATATCAAAGTTTATTGTTTTCATTGGCATATATATATTTATGATTAAATCTTTGCATTGCGCACTGCCATTATTCTATAACGGTGTATAGAATCTCTCAATTTTAATTTCTGTGCAATAATTGTATTAGTATATAATAGGTGGGCTCTGCTCCCTGCTCGCTAAAGCTCGCCAAGCCCCAGGAGAATTGCGTTTGCTCGCTTCGCTGGCAACGATGAAGACACTGCGTGTCCTAGTACACCTTCTGTAAAATCTTTATATATACACCCTCTGCTCGCTCCGCTTGCCATCCTCTAAGAATCACGTGATTCTTTCGGGACCACCGTGTTATCCCAGCTCACTTCGTTCGCTCGCCATACAGTTATGTGTTTCGGCTAGTATTAGGAAATTATAAGTACTTTAATTACTAAAAGTAAATTTAAATTATTTGAAATTGCATGAACTCCTAAAATTAATTTTTCCTATATATATATAAATGTTAGAAACAAATATTTGAATGTTAATATATATAATTCAAAGATGATTAAAAATCAAAATAATTTTCATCAGTCAATTAAAACTTCTTGGTATACACTTTTATCTATTTCTTCAACAGTTTATTTCAACATAACTTCATTCCAACAAAATGTTAAGTTTAAAACTCATAAGATAGCCTTTTTCCAAATCTTCAAAAAAAAATTTAAAACATTGTTTTTTCCACCAAAATTTCAAATATGCCCTATATACAATGAAATGTAATTCAGAAAAGCTTCCACACTTGTGTGCATGCTTATTCCAATAATTATTTAATCAAAAAATATATAGTGTTTTTCTAAGTGTAGTCATTGGTGTTTTAAATCTCAGAAAATTCTAGTTGTCGTAGAATGATGTAACCCATCTTCCAAACTTTTAGCCATAAAAGAACAGTTTAAAGAAAATTATGGCTTCAAACATGCTCATATTAATTATTCAAAATTAAAACCCATAATAATTATTTATTTTTAGCTTTTTATAATTGTTAAGATAGCTTTTTTCAAAAATTTCCAAAATCCTTGCTTTTTACAACAAAATTTTAAACATTCCCACTTTTCAATTAAATATTGCACAGAAAAGCTTCCCCACTTTTATACATGTTTATTCCAACAATTATTTAGTCAAGAAAGATATAATGTTTTTCTCAGTGTAGTCATTTGTGTTTTAAATCTCAGAAAAACTTTGATCGTCTTTGTCGTAGAATGATGTAATCCATCTTGCAACCTTTTAGCTAAATAAAAGGCAGTTTAAAGAAAATAGTGTCTCGAAACATGTTCACATTAACTCCTCAAAATTAAAACCCATAATAATTATTTACCCTTAGCATTTTAAAATTGATTAAATAGCCTTTTTCAAAATTTTCAGACAACATTTTTTCCAGCAAAATCTTAAACATGCACTTTTTTAAGTGAAATGTTGCTTCCGCACATGTAAACACACTCACTCCAATGATTATTATGTGAAGGAAGGTAGATTATTTTTCCCTGGATAGATGCAATTCAGAACATTTGATCTGTCGAGAGATGAATAAACCAATTTTTCAGATACTTTTATTTGAAAAGGACATTCAGTATTAAGCACACATTTATTCATTTGTCTAATCCAAACTGTACGACTCAAACTTATTTAACTCAAAAAAATTTTCGTTGTGGAATACTCGGCGTCAGGGTTGATATTGGTAAACAAACTGATTGTTGCCAACGGGGAGAAAGAAATAAAGGTCCTTTTCGCGCCACGCATAAGCGTTTTATATAATAGAGACGGAAAATGTGAGCAATTTTAAACAGTTATTTAATTTGTTTTATGTGTTTAATATTTTTTTACTTAACAGGTTTCATTGAATACATTGAAAATATTTAAGATATATTTTACTTTATATATGTTTCTTCAAAGCAAAACAAAATACAGATCTCATCATTTTGAAAAATCCTGTTAGAATTCCTGCAAGCTATCTGATTAGAGAGAATTTTTAATATTTCTATCAGTTAGTAACTTAACATTAAATTACCGAATACTAATAATAAATTAGTCAAAACAATTATATTGCTATTCATCATAAAAAAATCTTACGAAAAATTATTATTTCTGTTTCGATTTCATCAATTATGTATGAAATAAAAGACAATAAATAACAAAATTTTCCAAAGTTTCAGCATCCATTTCATTTCTTAGAAATACATTTAAATCAATATTTACATAAATATTAAATTGTATTATAAATTTCACTTGCCAGGCAACATTTTTGAAACTGTTTTTCAACAACTCCTGAAATAGATTAAACAGAATATTAAATTTTATATTTTTATGAACTCGAAGCATATTTTTCAGTTTTTATGCAAGTACAAGTGTCAGAAATGCTGTTGTAGTAAAACGCAATTAAATTGTGATAAGATTGTAATAGACAGTAGGAAAATGAAAAAATTTTGAAGAATGACAAGAAACACAAATTTCAAATTGTGTAGTTACTGAAATTAAATATATGGATAGTGCTCAAAAATAATTTGTCCGAAATTCTTTCATTTAATCTAGAAATAACTCTTGAAGAATCTTCAGTGATACCTTCTACTGAGCAACGAATATGTTTACGAATACATTATAATTAGTATTGTTCCTGCAGTTGAATTAATATTATTTTAACAGAATATTTTAGAATTTTCTCTGAATCACTCTGTGCTATTTTGCGCTGTATACACCATATGAAGATTAAACAAATAACACCAGCGTAAATGTTAAATAAATATTTTAGTAAACGATTCTTCAAAATGACATTTGAAATGCAATTATTTTATTCTTGATCATAATATTTCATACTTGACATTCCGACTTGGATATTCCCAGATTTATGTCTCAGGACATTTATTATTCGTAACATAGATATTAATCAAATATTTTCAAGTAACGTCAAGTAACCTAGAACTGCATAAAGGTGGTGCTTACACTATTCATGATACATTTGGCAATGATTGATGCAAGATTTGCCGGTTCAAATGCAGAAATCTCGAACATAGTAAATGGAATTCACTCCAGCTATCTGCCATTTATCAGCAGCAATCACAAATGCGCATTTTAGAATTTCTTATCTACTTGCTGGGATATATGTTGTTGAAAATTTATTAGTAAACGTGCAATTTATCTTGATAAACATTGTGTCAGTTTAAGCTTTCCAAGGGATATCACCATCCGATTATGATACAAAATGGACGTTAAGGAATTGAATAATAGAATACAGCTCGAATGTTTAGGCACTATTCCGTGAATGTAATTGACAGGATGAACAATTACTCTGTTTTAGTATTTTCGTTTGAGCCGTGCAAACGATGGCATATAGTACTTCCTGTGTTCTATGTATCTTTCAAAATCGATGCTATGAAGGAGAATTAAAAGGAAAATATTTATTTTCATAGCAAGAAATGGTAAATGTGGAGTTTACGGTACCACCTGTTTCTCGCCAATTTTGCTTGGCGCAGTTTCATGTGCCGTCGCCAAATACTGTTTTAGATGTGCAGGGCGCTTTTTATTTCTCTCTTGCGCATGCGTCACCTGAAAACTAGAGATTGATCACGCAATGTCTGTGGCATTTCAAGTGTGTACCGGGCAAATTTTTTTAACTTAAAAAAAACCTCAGAGGCTTCGCTTTCAGCATAGCAGAAAACTAGTAGCTTCGCTTTTTCATTGAATATTAGTAATCTTGGTTTTTTAAAAAAATTCCGAAAACTAGGATTTCCGCACGCAATGCCTGTGGCATTTCAAGCGTGTACCGGGCAAATTTTTTAACTTAAAAAATATCAGCTGCTTCGCTTTCAGCATAGCGGAATACTTTTAGTTTCGCTTATTCAGTGGAAAACGAAATGCACAGAATAATAGACACGGTACTGAACCTATATTCCATCCGAAGAATTCCAAACAAAGTTTTAGTCAAATTCGAATTTATCGACCAAATGCATTGAAGATTTGAACAAAACAGTCCAATGGAAAAGCGGCGCAATGTAGCATGATAAGCAAACCACCGATGAGAAGATCAATTTGTGCGCATGCGCGCTAGTCACTCTTTAAAAAATCTAGACGCATCTAAAACAAATGTTCTCTCATCGCCGTTCTTGGCGACAAAGAGGTGACGATCCTAAGAGAAGCGCAGTAAGTAGGTACCGTAAACTCCACATAAAACCGAGAAATTTGAACCTCAGTTGTCGTGATGTGAAACATTAAAAGCTTATGTGTGGGTGTACTTCAAAAGTAGGAGCAAAAATATATTTTACCATTAAAATACTTATAAGTAACACAAACGAGTTCTTTATATTATTCGTTAAAATTTCCAAAATTAATTATTGCAAATCAGACAGATTAAACAGGCCAACATGAATCTGGGCTTTGCAGAATGTCAAGTGTTTTTTAATAAATCTGACATGCTGATTAAAAAAGTGATATTCGTTGTTTTCCATCATCCATGTTTCATAAATCAAAAAGAGTGCGGCGGCTATTTAATTAAATTGGCGGCTATTTTTAAAGAAGAATCGATGTGGTTCGTGTGCTTGTAAGTGCATCTGTGTTTCCCGCGTTATCGCGATAAATAACTCGCGAATCAAAGGAAAGGGGAGAGGCTAGACGGCGCCATTGAATTCTTTCACTTGAGTGATGCCGAGATATTAGCAAAGCCACGCGCCGTAGGAATGATGCAACTGTTCAAATTCCACCGACTACAGTCCTGAAGTACGAAACTAGAGCGACTCGATGGTTTGGCCAAGCCACACGCTGTTGGAACAAAGATTTAGGCGCGCGTGGTGCATATGTAGCCCCATTTGTTTTCCATTTTTCTACAAATATTTTTTTTCTGACAGAAGATATATCAACTGCAAATTAAAGAATAAACATCTAAGAAGCTCTGAAAAAAGAGCAAAAATAACTTAGATGACTATATATTGAATATTATTACAGAGATTACAAAATTACTATGAAAAATCACAATATTTTACATATACTTCTTATAAATGCTCACTACAGGCTCAATCATGGCCAATTTTACCGTATTTTTAGATAGTTTTGTCCCTATTTCTTCCACAATATTTGCATCTACCTTAATTACTTATTGACTTTGTTGTTTTTTGTTCCTGTACCGTTGATTCTTAACATAAGATTTTTTGTAATTTTTAATTCCATCGGAAGGCGGGCATTGGGCAGCTTTGCATAAAATTTGAAGTATAATAAGTATTAAATTGAAATTTTTGATGACAACAAGTCTTTCTACAATCTTATCGTTATCATTGTGTTTGAAAAGACGGTACAAAAGCGTTAATAGTGGACTTGTTTCAAAGATTGGAGTAAAGAACCATAATCCAATGACAAGTATTTCTTCAGACATTATTTCTCCAGCATAGTTGATCTAGAAAATCAACTCCTTTTGTCATATAACAAATTGCAACAATTTCAAATGTTTTTTTATCATCTGTCGTCAATAGAAACTGAAAAGTCTATGGTAAATAAGTATGAGACAAGGGTAGTCATATATTTTAAACTTTACTTCTAACTTTTCATATATTAAAAATTCTTTGATATATATTCCCGTTTATTTACATTAATTTTATCTACATAATTTAATTTAGATCCCTCTCAAACTTTTTGGCTAATTCGGAGCTAGAAAACCAATCATCCTCTGTTAAACTCTAGTTCAACTATTTTTTTAATGAAATTAACTGAAATTTAATAAATATTTATAAAATTAAACATTAAACGAATCTAAGTGCCAGAATTTCACACGGAAAGCATAATAAGTCGTTAAGAAATTAATCATTATTACAGAAGCAGCGAAAGAAGAACAACCAATTGGGAATTCCTATTACACGTTTAGGCACGCGGGTTGCACCTGTCCTACATGTGCCTTTATGTTCTCTTTTCTCCCGTACACTAACCTATAGAATTTGAATGACTGTGCCATATTTTTCCTGAGTATTTCAAGGACAGTTACTGAGATCAGTTGACAGTTACTGAGACAGTTTGATCTCTAGACAATGAATGGAATTCAACCCTCTCACACCGAGAGAGGCGGTCTTGGGCGGTCTAAGGATTTCCCCTTAACAACGACGAAGGCCGGTCTGAGGCGGTTGCATTCTTTTGAGGGGAGGTGGGGTTCTGAGATCGCGTAGGAGATAAGCTCGGTAGAGGGTCCAAATATCCTTGCGAACCGCAGCCCATTTCCGTGAGCGTTAATGGAAGGTTATAGCAGGAGGTGGGGTGGGTGGTGCGGTAAATGACCACCCAGGTCGGGAGAGTCCAATTCATGTCGTATCTACCCAAAACGGGCTAGAAGAAAAAAGTCGCCTCGTGATTAAAGAGTCAAAACGCAGCGTTTTGAAAACTTATGGGGGACACTTGTACCCCGCGCGACTAACGGAGGGTTAATAAAGAATACAAAATTTGAGAGAAAAATCCAATCAATATGGGAAAAAGCATGGATTAGTTTCAATGACGTCAGTCAGATATATTTAGGAAATTACAAGGATTCTTATTATGCAATGATAGTGGAAAAATTCTACAAAACTTTGAAGAACTAGGCTGCAAATATGAGCTTAAAATACACTTCTTTCACTCCCATCTTAAGTATTCTCCAGAAAATCTTGATGTGTTGAAGGAAGAAAAACGATGAGATATTTCACCAAGATATAAAATGCATGGAAAAACAATATCAAAGATGCCGACGGTAGATTTCTGTCTGTGTTTAAAAGAAACATTGAACCAGTTGTAACATCTAAAGGACACAAACATCCCTTTGCAGAAAAAGTGAAAAAGTATTTGTCTATTTCTTAATCTAATTCTTTTAGATATATATCCGGCTTTATTACTATTTATTTGATTTTCTCAAGTATTTTTTGTAAGAAAGTTTTATTAAAATAGTAAGTGAAATTATAATAATGAATTATTATTATGTAATGTGACATTCGCATTTAGTTTCTCCCTCCTGCCGGTGGATGGCGCTGCAAGGACCTTTCGCAATCAGAAGCAATATAGACAGAGTGATTTGACTGTTCTTGCGAGAACGATGGCTCGGGGGACGGGGACGGACAAATCTCGCCATGTTTAGCGACTTGTATAATGTAATGAAATTTTAGTTAATCCAGAATAATTCTATGTGGTAGATGTGTGAAAAATAAATTTAATTTAATTCAACTATGGCCCAGCTTTATTTTAACTGTACTTTTCACTTTCTGTGAGCTAGCCGGAAATGGCGGTTAAAGTAATAAATTATATATACGGCTGCTTTTGTTTAGTGCCCACGCCGCCCCTGCTTGCCCGAAGGGCGTAAAGTATGTGACAAGTCCGAGGGATACGGCTGTTTTTGAAAATGTCTCAAGTTCGAAATTTATAGTTTCAGAACTGTAAAAATTCGCATGATACAAAAAATCGGATATTAGTTTTGAAATCGGTATGGCAAATATAATATAATTCACGTAAATTTATACAAAGCCCATACAAAATAGTTAAATTTTGTAAGCCTTAAGTAAGTCTTTTGTAAGTCATTCCAAGGGGTACTAATAAAAATCGTCCTTAATTGTGGATCCTAAAACTGAAATCTAAGATATTCTGAAATATTGTGGAATTATATATATAGAGAGAGACATGATACATATTTCAAAAATATATATCATTTTTTGGAAGCGTTGAGTTTCGATTTTCACTGGTTTACTTCAAAAATATATTTAAAAAATGGTGGAAAGATTTAGAAAAGTTATATAGCGTGAGCATTCAAAAGAAATTGCTTATACAGAGAGTTTCAAATGAATAATTCAATTTACTGAGAATTTACACTTCGCTAACTGATGTTTTTAAGTATAAATATTTGATTATATAATTATAAGACTATCTTTTCCACTCTGCGATTCTATTTAAGCATAGCTTTCTGAAAATTTTAATATCATAAATAAACATTTCATGAACTCACCATTTCCATGGCATGCAATATTTACTTTAAATGCGAAAGATAGATTGCACAAACTTTGATAATTGCCTTGGCATTTTCTAACCTTTTTATAAGCAAAGTAAATATTTTAATTAAAATTTATAATGACAAGTTCACTGGCAAAATAAAGTACATAATTTCATCTTTGCAAAACCAATTATTTGCTCGTTGTGTAAATTGCGAAATGCAAACAAATAATTACAAGTACAACTTTGAAGTGTTGTTACAATCATAAGATAAGACTTTCTTCGTCTTTTGTTATACATGTAATTTCTTCGCATGAAAAATGTATAACTTAAATTTATGAAACATTTAATTTCTGAAATAAATATTTTGTCAAGAGTTTCTTGTTTTTTTTTCTCAAGAATAGTTGAAATGCCTTGAATTGCTCTGGAATAAATGCGGAAGTTTATTAAATTTTCCTACGTGTAGGCGGTTTCGTTGACTCTGTGTCTTTCACTTTGACAAAAAATCATACAATGCCAGTTTTTTACGTTGTTCACATTGCGTTCACAATTCATAATCCGTTTGAACCCAATCAAACAGTGGTGAAATGTTTAAATAAATTTGTAATACACTGTTTAAGTTTTATCTACTTCAGATAAGGTTATTATAAAATTTTTCATTAATCATTCAACTACCTGAATACTAAAATGAACAATGTTAATTGTCATAATATAATAAAAACCGTGAAATGTTTGTTAAATATGTTGTGGCCATTCGGAAATTTAAGGAATAATTTGACACGCTTATCATTTTCAAGTGCTTTATTTCGTGACTGGGCATGTTCTTAAATTTCAACTAATTTTTCTTTAAGAGTAACATTTTTGGAAGAATTCAAATGAAAAATTTAGTTAGAATCCCAAACTTCATGAATTCAGCTAAATATAGTCTTCAACATTCTTAATAAAATAAGAAAAGTAATTATCTTTTACATAAAATATCTGATAATTTCCAAATAACTACATATTTCAAATTAAGCTCATTAGAGTCGCGAAGATTGGTGCTCAATAAAATAGAAGATAAACACTTCTTCGCTCGGAGGACAGGATATTAAACCAAAACAAAAATTCTGATCCCAGAGTTGGGCAACCTCAGAGTTTGGGGCTTGTCAAAACAGCTGATATCTTATCAAAATCAGGGGCAGGATATGGATCTTTCGGGGTTGCCCAAGACGTTGATTAATTATCGCCTGCAAGGTTCCCCAATGACTGAAGGAACCCAAACGAACAACACTCCAAAGTCTCTAATTAATAAAATTCGGGACACCACAAAATGAGGAGGATGATACTTGGGCCGAAATCGTAACGAAGAAAAGTTAATTATGAGGAGAAAATTTTAATGATCGCGCACTTAACGGGATCCGAAAAGAGCAAAATTAATTACCGTCGCAGTATCAGTTATTGATATTCGATGGCGTCCCTTGTTGAAGATGGTATCTTGTCATATCTGCACATAGATGTAAGAAATTATTTAACCTGATGTTAATCATTGAAGTTTGGTTGATGAACGCCATCGCATCGGCGTGGGACAAATACCTCCAGAGGAATAGGAACGGTAAATTGAATCAGTCGAATCAGTTGATTACAGTACACGTGAAATGGTAGCATCATTAGGAATGACAGACGTGTGGGAATATGGTATGCTCGCCTAATGGAGTAAAATTTCGAACTGCCCGTGGCGATATCTAACTGTTAGGTAATGGTGGGAGGTGCTATTGGAAGTGGATGCAGCCCTCAATGAATTAATCCCTAAGTACGGAAGTTCTTAGTCTAATTTGAAATGAATTTAGATGCGGTATTAATTAGGTGTAGATTATGATGGTGGAATTTGCATTTTTATTATCATATACGTTTATGTAGCGTATTATCGGTATCTATACATTTTATAATTCCCAATTGACATTTAGATTGGTAATGAGGAAATGTAATTGATTTAAGAATGAATTAGTTATTAGATAATATAGCTAACAAATTTGAATTTGAAACAGTAATGAATATTTGAACTTGCATAAACTAAAAAATAATGGCGCTTGAATTGATTACTTAAATTGAACCATTTAAATGTGCGTTGTAAGCGATATTCCTTTTTCTTAATGTATTCGAATTTAAAACCCACTCATTTGACAAAAGATCTTAAACTTCTTGAATTTTCTATTAGAGTTTAAACTACAAATAACATCAATTAAAATTTTTAAATATATTTAGTTTTCTCTTAAAAGATGGTACTCACAAACCCAATGGAGTTTCACTTCGCTGACGTAATCTTTATCTCCCTTAATCACACTGCAGACAGCTTTACTTCATTGCTCTATGTTATCATCTCGTGTTTGGTATATGGATTTACTGCTCGGAGAAAATAATAATGACCTTCTGGTGGTCAAATGGAACCACACATCGTAAAGATTGAAAAGGAAGCAATTCCTACCTTTTAGACAAAATGCTCGCTTCATAAAAGACAATTTGAGATTTCACTCAATATTAATCTTCAATTTGAATAATAAAAACATCAATACAATGTTTTGGTTCATTATTAAATCTATCTTTGATTTGTTTGAACAAACTATAAAATAAACACTTATAAAACTCTTCTTTCTGATGTTGAAGTGCCATACAAAAATGAACTGAAGACATGTTACCTTCTATGTGGATTGTGTTGTAAATACTTAACGAGAAAATAAAATAGTACATTTTAGAGAACCGTATGCAAGTTTTTATTTATCTATCTTTAAAATTCCACACCTGACATTAAAATATTTTAGTGCAAATGTTCAGTAAACTGAGTTTCTTTAAAAACGCATTTTTTTCATGAAACAAATTTACGTAATAATATCGTACATTTTATGAATGCAATTTTTAGATTCACTATAAAACCATATTTGGAGCATTCGTAAGTTTATAATTTTATCATCCTATAGCAACAATTATGTAACTCTTGCTGTTCGAATTTCACAGCAATGAATCGGTTACGTTATGTTATAAAAATGCCTCATTGCTTTAAGCTGGCAAAAGTTTATGATTTTAATCTTTTTGTCGTAAGTTATTTATATTGCTATTCAACATCTGATTATTATTCTGCAAGAATTCTTTTATTTGTTCTTAAACTGATTTTTCAGATTTTATTTACTGTATTAATTATACCAGTTTATTGTTTTAAGGTATGCCGACTTTGGTTTGTTTTAGAATATGTGCAAGCATTTTGTCAAATTATATCCTGATATAATTTTTTAATTCTAAGAATAGTTTTGTAGAATTAATATAACCTAAATTTCGATCATCTATTATATTTAATTATTGTTTAATGTGTTTCGTGTACAATTCCCTAGAAATGTGTAACTCTTTGAAGTAATTTTCATACACAAAATTCATTCTTAAATGACACATTAATGAACGTTTTTATGAATCTTATGGTAGTGAATTTTTGAAGCAATTATTGGCTATATTTGGTTTTGGCTGTTCATTTAATTTTAGCCTAATAGGTTTGTAGATTTAAATTTCGCACTTCCTTGGAAGACGTTGCTGATTCTAAGAAAGAAACACAAAATTTTATTTCCGCTTTTCAGTCTTTAGAAAATACGAACCTCCTTATAATAATAAACAGGGTATACATTAGGGTGGATCGAAAAGTATAGGAAAAATTTTTTTTTTGAAATTCTTTTTGGCATGGGGCGGGAAAGTTGCGTCTTAAGTATATTAGTTTATATAATTTTTTTATTGAAATTCATTCATATCTTCCGGTGCCCCAAGAGCCTCAAAAATAGTTAAAAATTGAATTTTTTATGAAAATTTACAATTTTTTTTGTTTTGTTTTGAAATTATTTTTGTCATGGGGTGGAAAAGTTGTGTCTTAGGTATATTAGTTTACATATATTTTTGTATTGAAATCCATTCATATATTCCAATGCCCCAAGTGCTCCAAAAATAGTTAAAAATGACATTTTTTTGGGGGAAATTTATAAAAAAATATTTTCAAAATTTCCTTTAGCGGCGGGTAAGAAAGTTTTGTTTTGGGTATATTAATTTGCGTATTTTTATTATTATTAAAGTTCATTCATATCTTCTGGTGGCCTGAAAGCCCCCAAAAGATAAAAATTGACATTTTTACAAATATCTATTAAAAATTGTGAATTAATGAAAAATATTTGAAAAATTGGCAGATTATTCCAGTATTAAAGTGTAAACTTATAAATAATTATAATTTTATAATAATACATGAAGTATAAATTTAATAGTCAAAGCAATCAATCACAAAACTTATAAAAAGTGAACTTAATCATAGATTTTTTAATTCTATTAATTTGAAGATTTACATATTTCTAAAGCATGTAATCCTTTTTGTATTATAATGCTTGATAAGACTTCTTGATTGTATCCTATTCAATATGAAGCCGTGTCTCTTCTCTTCTCCATATACACTTTCTGACGCTTCAAACACTATGAGAAAACACCTTTCTACAGTTTGGGTATGGCATGGATATTTTGACCATTCCTCCCTCTAACTTTTACCGTGTTCTCTATTTATTTAAATGGCACATTCATCAAAAGAGGTGGTTCAGATGTCCAACTCGTTGCCAGTTAATAAGTGCAAAAAGATCCTTTGCTTTAAAGTCTATTTTTGGTACTTGAAAAATTCTTATTCTGATAATCCTCTGTTTTCATATCTAGCACAAATTAGTTTTCGTAGTGCTAAAGCCCTTATATTCTCTCTGTTATTTGTGAGAATTGACAATAGCAAATTTTCTGGATGACAAAAGAAGCTATTTCGTTGAATAAAAGTGTGTACTATATTTCTTAAATTGGGTTCCAAATATCTAAAAAATGAAATAAGTCTCCAAATATGGAGCTCTCCTTCTGTTATGGAGGGATTTGTCTTGACATGGAACCATACAGGTTGCATATACCTTCATAATATATGTTGCAAGAATAATAAGATTGTCAGATAGGTTTTCTGTGACCACATACAACCTTAAAATTCTACCTGCAATTGTTAGCCACCTTGAGTGAACAACTGGACCAGGCTTTCTTAATGCCAGGTCAGAATAACATTCACCACGTGATATCGCTAGGCAAATATCATATAGTTATTGCTGATCATTGCTGAGAACCATTCTATCTATATTATGTGGCATATTCTCCACATTTATTGAAGAAAAAGGAGCTACAGGTAGTTCCTCGTAGGTTTTGATTGCTTTACGAAGTGGTCGACAAAATTCTTTAGGACCATGTGCTGCCCATCCAAAGAATTTAGTAGATGACGGAGGGGTAATTCATTTGTTTGAAGCAAACAAATTCACCATTGTAATGGTCTATTGAGGCAAGTTCCATCAAGCGAATAATACCTCCCTTGTGCCCAGTATTAACATTTGTTCCATCGCATCCAATTACTGTTAGCCCATTTAATCGTATATTATGTGTTCCAAAAAATTGAGTATTGCTTCTTTTATGGCTTTAGCTCCTCCTGTTGCAGCAGTAACATGTCCGATATACACAGGTAGGTTCGTTTACAAGAGTGTAATGCTCCTCTTTCGTGGTCTTTGAGTAGTACCTTGTGTCCTTCTTAATTAGCACTTTTGTGTTTTCCTTCCTCCCATCGAAATATAATCCGGTTAAAAGAGACAAAGACACTGTTAACTTAGTAGACTCTGCAACTGCATTTTAAAGCTTTTTACGCTGTCTACGAATTTCATTGCGATCTACCACATGCGAAGCTTCGCCTTCGTGTACAATTCCAATGTCTTGTAGAACAGCACTGGCAAATAAAGTAGCTGTTCTATCTGAAACTCCGTATCGATCACATTCCATTGCTAAGGTAAGGAAATCTAAACGATTTTATGATTGATATTCCAAGGTAATTACATCCGTATCTGTATACAAGGACGAAGAAATAGTGTTGAGCTCAAGCAGCTCCTTTGATTGAACATGAGCAGCATCAGTTTTAACTATTTTACGTTTTATTCTCTTGTCTTCCATCTGTTTTCTTTTTTCCTTTTCTCTTTTCTTCATTAGCAATTATACTTCCACTTCTTCAATAACCATTTTCCTTTCTAATATTCGATCTTTTATAAACAATCACTTAGCAAGTGAAATGTTCATGTCTTCTTGAAATTTACATTTATCTAAATTTGTACACTTACAAAATGTGATATCGAACAAACACGATATTTTTTCAGTACGATAATTTTCCAACTTTTGTTGGTATTTTTTATCATTCCTTCGCCCTCTCCTCTACGTTTCTCCTTGTAAAATCGTTTCTTTAACACATTTTTAATTTTTGATTTTTAATTCGAAATTTGCATAAAAAATGTTTTTTTGCAAATATTTAAGCGTGTTGGGGCATCGGAAGATATTAAACAAAGTTGAAAAAATTTTGCATATATGCTAATACACTTAAAAGACAACTTTTGCACCCTATGCCGATTATTTTATCCAAACTTTGATTTTTCGATCCACCCTAGTATACATGTTAAAATTTCCCTACTGAGAGCTATCCGCAACCATTACCTTCTCCAGAAGAACGTGAAACTTTGTGAAGGACTTAATAAAGGGATGGGAAAAACTAATGAAAATAAGTTCAAAATATACCCACCAGAGGGAGTAATAATAATCAATAGTAATTATACATTAGTAATTATAAATTTAAAATACTTTTATGAAAGAATTGAACATGCTGTGATATAGCATGTTTGCAATATATTGATACTTGAAGAGGTACGGACACACAATAAAAGGTATAGTAAATCTAAGCCTACCGTTACCTTTGGGTAATGCAACGCAACATCTCTGATCAAGTGCAAATTTTGTGAATTCTATAGGCGTCTATTTTGAAAATTCACTCAATCGTCCAAATAAATGCTTTTCTTGCGTCCAGAGGATTTACCAAGGCCATTCTGAATCGATCTGATAGCGAGCAAGACATTGTAGAGAAAAAAAGGAGCCTTTGTTCAAAAGGAGCCTTCCTTACAAAGGCGTCTATTTTGAAAATTCACTCAATCGTCTAAATAAATGCCTGTCTTACGTCCAGAGGATGTTCCAAGGCCATTCTGAATCGATCTGATAGCGAGCAAGACGTAGAGAAAAAAAGTAGCCTTGGTTCAAAATCATGCGGAAACAACTGCCGCGTTAATGAAAGCTTGTACGCATAATCTCGGCGATAGCATGCAAGATCCTAATATTAGTAGAGAATAGCCTATCCAATACCTGTGATACACTACTTAACTGGCGCTAACCTAAAAATTTAAAGCTTTGTCCTGCTCCACTTAACCTGCAATATCCTCTGTTACATCTGTTCTGCAGAAACGAATTTTCCTCCTCTTCTGGACGAATATACAATATTCTTTAAAAGTAAGTGACATATTCGAAACACCTTCGAATTACAACATTTCCGTAGAACAGCTGATACTGTATCAGGGTTTTGATAAATTAGTTTAACTAACAAATCACTCAAGGCTATACTGAATAGCTAGTACATTAAAAAACAAGCTCTCGGCAAATATCAGTAGGTTTATTAACTACTTTTGATTCAAGGCCAAAAATTAACATGTGCACTACGGACTTTCAAGGTAATATACCGTCTGAAAGTCATATCTGGCCTATCTTTTTTCCCACCATCCTATTTTTATTTTATCCAAAATGTTTGACACTTTTCTAATGAATAATTACTGTTGAAGTGAGCTCAGAATAGGGAATGTTAATTAAAGGCACACTGTACATGTCCTCTTTCCTTAACAACAAATCAAGCCAACACTCAGCTCGTGATGTTATAAAGCAAATTCATCAGATCTCGATCTATTAAGGATCTGTTGTGTAAACTGTACTGGTATTTGTGGAAATCGTTCGGATAAACCGCCTTTTCGATGTTGTGGCAAGTATATTTGAGCATGGGATGCCAGATCTGACGCCTGTTGATTAAAGATGGTTCGAAATTGCGCTGAGAAACAACCTCTCGTACCTTTTTAAAATATCATATTAAACAAACTAAACTAAATTAAACTTTCACTATATATTAAATTTTGATTTTCAAATTAGCTACTTGTTGTTCCTTATTATCAAGTTACCGTTTTCTTATACTGCTTTCTTTGAGTTAAACTCACGTACACAATATTACA